>ML778680.1:754885-789300 GCA_009831015.1 Picea engelmannii
GATTTCTAACTATTAAAGGGATTAATAAAACACTAAGGTTATAGTTACATACGAAAATTTGTTTTATTTTTATATAAAAAATATTTCATCAAATTACATTAGGACCATCACATTATTTTAATCTAAGTGAAAGGAAATTACATCTCAAAAACAATAACTCGATGAAAGTCTTGAAAACAAATTTCTGATTAAGGTGCTAATTCAAACTTTCCAACATTCACTTTGCATTATTTTATATAAAGGAGAGCTCAGTCACGTATTTGAGTTTTCTTGTATTTCTTCCATTCTTTCCACCATTTCATGAAGTTGCTTCCTTCCAAGAAAGCATCCGAGGGAATGTTGCGATCATTGATCATTCTTGTCACACAACCTTCAAACATTTATGGACTTTTTAGCTTTTGGTGTTGATCTTGTTTGAGATTTTTTAAGTCTTTTGAATCCTTTTTTACATGTGCCCAAAAGCACGAGTCGTGAGTGAGGGATGCAAGTTTGGTGGAGCTTTCTGACCTCTTGAACTGTGTGTTCTTTCTTTCTTTTCCATCCATTTTTGAAGAACTTTATGACGAGTGGGTATTCCACCTGAAAAATAGTTTCCTTTCCCCTTAGACATGCGATAATAATGTGCAGTATCAAGAGAACTTTATGACGAGTGGGTCTTCATAGGAAAAATAGTTTCCTTTCCCCTTACACATGTGATAATAATGTGTAGTATACAGAGGATCTACAAGTCTTCTATGAGAAGTGCTAGGATTTATCCACTTGTTTTGGGATTGGAAATCACTTGACAACTCATGCCTCTCCCACATTTCAACAAGCTTATCCTGGAACTCAGTGAGCCTTACCCTACACAAATCGACATCAATATCCTTATGTTTCTTGAAGGAATCATAATATGTGATTCCATCTTCCTTCTCACAACGCTCTTTATAACACTCAAGCTCTGCCATGCTACTTTGTTTCTCGCTTAAGTCAATTGCTAGCTTAGCAATGTTTGTGTTATGCTTGTTTTCAATGTCTCTTCCTATCTTTAGGGCGACCAGTGTGTTATCATTTTGCACAAAGTTGACAACACCATTTTAAGTATCAATTAGTATGTGAAAAAAAGAAAATAAAATTCAATTCAGACATGAAGATAAAAGTCAATGCAAATATTAATTAGGTCAAAGGCATTCTTTAAGGGGAGGTTTCTCTCGCCCCTTCATTGTCTATCTGAAGCCAATTGGAACTTGACATCTGTTAATTGCAATAGATGAATCTTCTTTCGACCCATGTTCTCCTTCATCGACTCAAAACTCTTACTTCACCAAAAGAGGGGCAATCTATCGAAGCATATTTGGATTACCGCGCTCTGCAACTTCAACTGAAAGAATTCACGGCTTTCTCTCACTCGTCCTATTCATCTCAATTGCAACTTGAAGAGAAACCGATAGAATTTAAATACCAATTGCAACTTGAATAGGAACCAAAGATATCCAAATCTGCAAATGTTCCCTCTCCTACAAATTCAAATCTAGTCATTTCCACTACTCTATCAAAAAACGATGATCCCACCCAGGTGCATATTCATTCTTCATAGCCATTCGATTATGTGTAGGAATATTAGTTTGTTTTTTACTTTTTGAAATTTTAGTTTTGTAACGATGATCCCACCCAGGTGCATATTCATTCTTCATGGCCATTTGATTATGTGTAGGAACATTAGTTTGTTTTTCACATTTTGAAATTTAAATTTTGTGGGTGTTGTTTCAGTTTGTTTTACCCTCAGGATTCATTCGGTAAACGCGCAGGAAGTAGAAACCGAAATAGAAATATATCGATTCACTCACCCAAAAGGGCAGTGAAGGAAGTGAAGATTCCCCTCTTGTGAAGATGCCCCATTGTTGTTGTCAGGTTCCCAGAGGAGCTGAAGGCTGTCCCTTACAGTGATCATATTGGTATTCTTCATGAAGTGCCTAAAGAAGAGGAGTGATCCGGATTTTATGAGAAGAATGAAATGACTATAGATTATTAACAAATGCTTAACACAAAATAACAAAGATACAGTAAAACTGGTTTTCTATTCAATAAGGAAATACACTGAAACTGTAAAATGCAACGGAAAACAAGCTTGCTGGAATGGTGGCGGCTTATCTCTAAGAATAGATGTGACGACTGCGCTCATTCGCAAGAAGATGATTACAATGAGGCTCTGAAGTCCTTTTTACAATAAACAGGAGTGTCAAAAACCCTAGACATCCAAAAACCTAACCCTGGACCTCGTTTGGGTAAGTCAGTACATCAACATCTCGGTGTCGTAACTTTTGCATACGATCTCCGATTTAGGCGCACTATAGCCTGTTGGAAATATCTATTCAAGGACTACAACTATTGAAGAAAATTTCATGATCAAATGTTTTGATCAGTAGATACCCAAAAAAACGTCATTTAGGGCCTCAAAATGGCTCCAAAAGTCCAGGACCCAAAAAACTGCTAAAAATAGTAGATTACCAAAATTGCCAGAAAGTTGTTTTGAGCCAGCTAGAAAAGGTGGGTGGCCACTGATATCCACCTAGATCAATCCTCCCTCCTTAGGAAACAATGGTCTCCATTGCGTTGAGTTCCCCCATCAGATGATGAAATTCTGCTGAATTTGGCCCCGGGTGAGCCACTTGCCTTGGTGCAAGAGTTTCCCTGCTTTGACGACTCGATAAAGATGGATCCTTTGTTGTCGAGTGACCTTGATCTATGTGTCCACAATCTGATCACTGGATGCATGTTGTATGCAGTCAGGGTTGAGCTCTTTTGGTGTCAGTTGTTCTGCTATGTCTGAGGTGTCCAATAATGGTGGGAAATAAGGTCGAAGGAGGTCCATGTTGAACACTGGGTGTAGGCCAAGGAAAGGAGAAATGTTGAGCTCAAAAGCATTATCCCCCACAACCTTGGTGATGGAGTACGACCCATAATGAAGTGGGCGAAGCTTTTTATGGGGTAATGTAAGGCGTTCTTTCTGCAAGTGCAACCAAACTTTGTCGTCCACCTGAAACTTATGTGGCACCCGATGTTGATCATGGCACTACTTGTACTTGTCATTGGACTTCTGTAGGATATACTGAACCTATTGGCGGATGTGATAGATCCGCTCAATGAACCGGGTGACTTTGTCAGCTTTAGTTGGAGCAAGAGATGAGTCGATCGAGGTGACCGCAAGGGGAAGTGCAACATCTATGGGACCCAATGATTGGAATCCCGACCCCACCTAAAATGGGTTGTGGTCGTTTGAGTTATGCAGGGCTCGGTTGTAGCTATGTTGGACATAGGGAAGAATCTCGTCCCATGTGTGAGGGTGCTTGGAATTATACATGTGCAGGATATGCACGATCACTCGATTTACGACCTCGGTTTGGCCATCTGTCTGGGGGTGGAAGGCCATGGATTTGGTGAGCTTAGTGTCCAACAGTGACCAAAGGCTCGACCAAAATGTGTTGAGAAATCGACTGTCCCAATCTAAGACAATGGTTTGTGGGATTCCAAAATGTACCCAGACTCATTCAAAGAAGAGCTTGGCAGTGGCTTATGTTGTGATGCTCTTCTTGCAGGCAACCAGAATCGCCATCTTAGAAAAGTGATCAACAACCACAAAAACACTGTCATTTCCCCACTTGGTGGATGGGAGGCCCCACATGTAGTCCATTGAGATGGATTCCCATGGCCCGTCAGGAGTAGGAAGAGGGGTGTACAGGCCTTGTTTCTTAGTGGTCGGTTTGGCAATAGCGCAGGCAGTGCAGGACCTGATATACTTAAAGACCTCCTGTCGAAGTTTCAACAAGTAGAAATGTTTCTATATCATCGCCACTGTCTTTTCGACGATGAAGTGTCCTGCCACCCAACTGTAGTGGGCTTCCCAGATCAACTTCGTTCACTCGCTTGATGGAACCCAGATATGGCCCAGATGACACAACAACCCATCCTGAAGATGGAAATTATCGACAACTGCATTTGCACCCAACATTTGGTAGGTGGTGGTGAAGTTCAGGTCTGTCTCATAGAGTTGGGGCCATCCATAGTTATCATGGCCGCAAGAGTCTAGCATCGTGGTGAGTGTCGTGACTGGCGATCTACTAAGGCAATCAACGACGCAGTTGGTGCTTCATGTTTTATACTTGATGTTGAGGTGGAATTGTTGTAAGTATATGGACCACTTTTGATGGCGGTCATTCTGTAATTTGCCTTGTGTCTGCATGAACTACAATGGCTTATGATCAGTGTGGATGATTGTCTCCTTACAAAGAATGTAATGTCTCCACTAGCAGAAGTCTTGCACAATGGAGTACATTTCTTTGTCGTAAGTAGGGTACTTATAGACAACATCTGATAATGTCTCACTATGATAGGCCACAGGGTGGCTGTGTTGAGTCAGAACGATGCCCACAACATAGTCTGAAGCATCTGTCTTGATCTCAAAGGGTTGTTGCAGGTCTAGTAGTGAAAGTACTGGAGTTGAGCACAAGAGATTCTTCAAATCATCAAACGCTTGTTGTTGGGACCGGATCCACACAAATTTTTCCTTACCACCACCCCTAGTTATTTGGCTGAGGGCACATGCAATATGGGAGAATCCCAACACGAACTTGCGGTAGAAATTGACAAGGCCCAAGAAGTTTTGAAGCTTAGTGAGTGTGGTTGGGGCTGGTCAGTCACAAATGACTTGGATCTTGGCTAGATCCACATCTACGCCATGTTGATCAACAATGTATCACAGGTAATGGACCCTATCCATGCCGAATGAACATTTTTCCAAGTTGGCGTATAGCTTGTGCTGCCGCAGGTTATGAAGAACCTGTTGAATATGTTGCAAGTGTTCTGCCCAAGACTTGTTGTAAATAAGAATGTCATCCAGATACAACACTACAAAAGTATTGATTAATGGTCTCAGGATATCGTCCATCATCCTCATGAAAGTGGCTCGAGCATTTGTCAAACCAAAGGGCATGACCAACCATTCAAAAAGGCCTTCCTTTGACTTGAAGGCGGTCCTCCATACATCTGTCTATTCTATCGGGACCTGGTGGTAGCCAGACTTCAGATCAATCTTATTGAGGTATTTGGCCCCCGTGAGTTGATCAAGGAGGTCATCGATTCAGGGAATTGGGTACCGGTTTATGACTGTGATTTTATTCAGGGCCCGGTAATCAATGCAGAGTCGCCAGGTTCCATCTTTCTTCTGTACCAACATGATTGGGCTTCCACAAGGTGATGAGATGGGATGGATGTGCCCCTTGTGGAGAAGTTCTTGGATCTGTCGCTTTATCTCCTCATTCTCTAACATAGAGCGGCGATAGACTGGTCCATTGGGTAGTGGTGCGTCGGGGGTCGGATCGATGGGGTGCTTGACTTGACAGTGCATAAGTACCCCGATAGATGAGGAGAAGATATCTCAGTATTCTTCGACGACCTTATCTACTTGCTTCTGCTGTGTGGAGAGGTTGGTCGCAGAGACCCTAGATGTGGCTGTGATCTTTTGCTCATTCCTAGAGCGAATCACGAAGAAGACAAACTTCCCCGTATGAGAGATGAAATTACTTCATTGCTTGGCAGAGATCAAGGAAATAGCACTACGTGGGACTGTCTCGGGTATCCTGTACAATTTCTTGTTCAAAGTAATAATAACACTATGAGGCCTAGACTCATATACAGCATGACGTTTCTATAAATAAGGTTGGCCCAAAATAACATCACAAAATTCGAGAGGAGAAACATCACACAATACGTCATTTTTGAAGGGCTTGATGTCGTCGACAGTCGACACTGTTGGATGACGTGGAGATCTCTTCCTTGTCGGAGCCATCCAATGGTGTAGGGTTGTGGGTGCAGCGTTATCGGCAGGGCCAACCGCTTGACGACCTCTAATGAGATGAGGTTCTTCTGGCTACCGCTATCAACGATGAAGTGTAATGGGGTGCCTTTTACCCACATATGTGAATGGACGAGGCACTCTCCTTCTTCTGGCTCGTCTGGTTCATCATGTTGAAGCTTGGTGGTAGCAACGGTGGCACTGGGTTCCATGTCAATGATCTGTCTTCCCCTTTCTGGTTCTGACTCAGAGTCAGAACCCACATCTTATTCAGAGGCTTTCACTTCGGCCACCAATGATTGCTTTGAGCGGCAGTCAGCAGTGTTATGCCAAGGGCTCTTATGGAAGTCGCACCACTTCCCAGTATCTTTCTTTATCTTTTCAGTGTCCTTCTTTTCTTGCGGTTTGGACTGGTTGTCCTGATACTATCCATATTTTCTCTGTCCTTTGTTCTGTGGGTTGGGACCACCCTTTCTTGGATTTTGCTGTGAGGGGTTCCTGAGCCCAAATTGTCGCGTCTTTTGTTTGAACTTCTGCTCGATTTTGACGGCATATCGGTAGGTTGCGCCCAAGGACGAGATGTCCATAAATTTCATTTTGGTCTAGATGTATCTATGCAGAGCACCATGATACTTGAGCACCAGATGTCACTCTAAATATTTGATACCCAACTTGGTGCGCAGGGTATGGAAGATATTTGTGAATTCTGGCACTGCTTGGCCTCTTTATTGCCGCAGTGTGGTCCATTTGGTATACAAGTCGCCATAACTTCCAACATGGTAATATTGTTCCTTAATAGCATCCCCGAAGGATTCCCAGGTGGTCATGACTGTAAATAACGAGGGTTCCTTTGTTTCCTTTTGCTCACATAAAGTTTCCCACCAATCTTTGACATGGGGAATGACTTTGAGGAGCGCAAAAGTAATATTTTCTCTATTCAAAAAGTTATGGACAGAAAAATATCCTTCTAGTAGACTCAATCACTTGTCTACACCATCTGCGTCTATCTGACCTTCAAATACAAGAATATCGAAGTTTATTTGTACCTTGAAGGGGGTAGCGCCTCCGCTCGAAGAAGATGTGTCGCATGTTGGTAGCCGCCGAAGGATTTGCGTGAAACTATCCATCATCCCATTCCTCTGTTGCATGAGGGATTCCTCAAACAACATTTTGAAAGGATCTCTTGTCCCGTCATCTTTCTTTTCTTTTGCCATGAGAGGTCTCTTAGGCGTGTGAGAACTTTGGTCCTCAAGAGAAACAAGCTTGAGACCCAATTCTTTGTACTCTGACCTCGTTGGGGACATGCATTAAGACGACAAGGAGCAAACCGCTCTGATACCACTGATCCAGATTTTATGAGCAGAACAAAATGATTACAAATTATTAACAAATGCTTAACACATAATAACAAAGATATAGTAAAATTGATTTCCTATTCAATAAAGAAATAAGCTGAAACTGTAAAATGCAGCGGAAAACAAGCTTGTTGGAATGGTGACAGCTTATCTCTGAAAAGAGATGTGACGATTGCTCTCATTCGCAAGAAGATAATTACAATGAGGCTATGAAGGCCTTTTTATAATAAACGAGACTGTCAAAAACCCTAGACATCCAAAAACCTATCCCTAGGAGATGAAGCGCCAAAAGTCATGTGGGCCCTATTTGGTTAAGTCAGTACATCAACTTCCCTGGGTCGTAACTTTTGCATACGATCTCCATTTTAGGCACATGATAGCCCGTTGGAAAGATCTAGCCGAGGATTACAACTAAAAACAAATTTTATGAAAGCATTTTTCGATCGGTTGATACCCCAAAAAACGTCGTTTAGACCCTCAAAACGGCTCCGGAAGTTCAGGACCCAAAAAACTGTTAAAAATAGTAAATTACCAAAATTACCAGAAAGGTTGTTTTGAGCCAGCTGGAAAAGGTGGGTGGCCACCGATATGCACTTGGATCAATGAGGGTGTTCCAGAAGATCAAGATCAATCATCAGGTAAAACACCATTAGAGCCCACTTCTTGATTTTATGTTTTTCTTTACCTCGTCATCTTTAAAACACCATCAGAGCCCACTTCTTGATTTTATGTTTTTCTTTACCACGTCATCTTTTTTTTCTTCCAAACTAGTAATCCAAAAAAGACATCTTTCCTAACTAGTTTATTTCCCTTGTGCTCTACCAAACTTGAACAACATTGTAATCAACTATGCTTTGATTTAGTTCAGTGTTCTTCGATAGAGTTTAGACTCGACCACTTTTTCTAGCTTGTCTTTGGCGCAACTTCGGTTTTGGGGAGAGGGGATTGCCGCACTACATAGAGCATAATTCTTTGGGTATAGTTGCCAGGTATCTGGGGTTTAGTTTAAGTTTAAAGCAAGTATTTTGAGGTTTATCTTTGTGAGATGAAATTTGTGATGGTTGATATGGAAATGGTCTAATCGTTTAGAAAACCATACAGAAAACCGACCGTAGTATGTTTGGTGCTTAACGTTTGTTTCTTTCCCAGTAGGTGAAAATGGCCTTGACCACAATCTCATCCATGCAACAAAAATAAAGAAAAAGTGGCCTCAGCCACCTTTGTCAAATCTGATTGCATTTGCATCTACAACTCTGAATTGTGAGCCCATCGCATTACCCCTCCACAACATGCTTTGCATTGCAAATTACAGTTAGTCGTTTGAAAGTTCAAAAACGCGACATGCATGTATTCTTATTCACTTTGTTCGCTTTATATAAACCTCCTATCCTCCATCCCTTCTACAAAAACAACAAGAAATCAAGTCTTCTCCCAAATTTTTTCTCATTCACGATTTGATTTGGCTGAATGTTGTTCTCGCTGAATATGGCCGCAACAAAATGTATTGCTCTACTTCTTTTTGAAATGGTCGTGCAAGGTATCCACAGTTTGAACTTTATGGTCAACAACCTCGTTGAGGGGAGCGATGGTGGTAGGAGATTCGATAACGAGATAGGGAGGGCCAAGGCAGCGCAGATAATGGACACCCCCTCCCAATTCATCTGGCATACCTTCACCCAGTCATCACCTGCCGACAGGAGGACTGTAGATATCACGATTAGTCTGTCTGTGGAAAACATGAGCGGGATCCCCTACTCCAACAAAGACCAAATCCATCTGAGCATCGAGTAAGTTGCCAATTACGAGGGAGATCACGGGTATTCTATAACATGAGGCGATCCAAAACTTGCAGTGGAGCGATAAGGGCGCCGCGCCAACAGGGTTGATCAAAGTGGGCCTAATGGTTAAGAACATGTGTTTCCTCTTAAGAGGTCACAGGTTCAAATCCAGAGGGGGTAGGGTATGTATACCTTCGTAGACTTTACCAGTCAAATCGCTGGGCTGAGGGGTCCCTTGTCCCACAAACAGATTATTATTATTATTATTTATACTAGCACAGCCACAATTATTGTGGCTGATGAACGCCCAAAGGCATAATAATAAATCCTAATTAGGGTTTTGTGTGTACATATAAATAAATCGTAATTAGGGTTTTGGGTGTACATATATCAAGCAGAATAAAGTAGTTTGTGTCGGGCATTCGGCATTCCTAGCCACAATTATGTGGCTGATGCGCACTCGCAATCGTTTCATATTTTCCATAGAAATCATGGCCAACACATCAAACGCGTGCGGAGGGGACGCTGGAGGATATAAAAATGACTGCGTAAAACTTTTTAATTGGTATCCAACACCCACGCGGCTATATCTATCCGCTCAGAAATAATAATTTAGTAAATTGTGGTTAGGTTAATAGGTTATCTCTTAATGAAGAATATGTCAGCATCTTTAATTGCCAACCCTAAGATTGAAATTTATGATTAAAAGGTGATTAATTGTGCCCATTGTCAATAGATGTACGTCTTTGGGCGTAATTATATTTTGTTTTACAAAATTGTTTTTTTGGTTAGAATTTGACATAAATTTATAAATTTGTATGAAATCACTATTTTTTGTTGTTTAAAAAGTTATTTATATTCTACAAAAATAATCATTCAAATCTGTAGATCTAACAATTTCTCACTATTAATTTGATCAAAAATATCACCATAAAATAATCATTTCATAAAACATTTAAACTACAACATTATATTCATCTAACAAATTCATTTAACAAACTTCGGCTAGAAAAGTTGTTACTTGTTTTCTTCTCCTGCTCGATCCAAACATCTGGGAACTGGTGAATCTAGCTTATTTAGGTTGTCCCCTGAACTTTTTCCGCTTCCCTCCCCGCCAATTAATGTAAACAGGTCTTTTGAACGACTTGTGTAAAAAGTGTGATCCTGTGTCTTCGAAGATAGTTCTGCAACTTTGGTTTGATATTTTGACTTGATGAGGGTTCGTGTAACGAGATTAGTTTCACTGTCATTACAGAGTTATTTGGCCATTTCTGGTTGAAGAACTGAAGATTTTTAAGAAGGTGTTGAAGATTCAGAAGGTCAAGGAAAAATAGATTGCTGGGGTTTAGAGTCCGAATGTTTCAATTTTGTTCTTGTGAAATGCATATGTGATTGAGGTGGTGAATACATATTTTTTTCATTTTACCGTACATGTCATATGTGTGTTGATACATATATATTTTATTAAAAATTATTGCTATTCTGTTTTTTCAATCAAGAACTGGAGCTATATTATCAAGGCCTAGAAAACCCCATGAACAGGCTGATGATATTCACAAATCAAAAAACCAGAATCTCAGCTTGTGATCAACAGTGGTATTCATAACATTAACAAACTGGAAAAACTGATTTTTTTGGCTTCTCACACAAAATTGTGTTTAAAGCCGAGGAGTTGTGTAATGAATGGCACTGGGAATATGCGAAGATGATTAGTCAAGAATTCTTTTATTGATCTTTATGCTCTACTGATTGAACAAGTGGATATTGAAATAAGCCTTAGCCTAGATTAGATTATAATGGAACAAACTATTTCAAATATTTTGCAAGGGCTTTAAACAAAATGAAATTTCTCCTTTGACAAACCATACATAGAGGTTTCAAGGATATTTTCAGGATATTCCACAGTTTGTATCCTAATCATATTAAAACCCTAATCATATAAAACCTTGCTGTTTTCATTTTTCTCATCTTTCAAACTCTAAATTTTTATATATATATTATATCAATACTTATAATTAGTTATGATATCCATGCTTAGGTTATTATTAATTATTATAGTTTGTTTTTATTATTTTTTGTTTTTTTATTTTTTGTCTAAGTTTTAAATTGATAACTTATATGTATAAATTTTGAAAATTGCTGTGCATCTCAAGTATTAATTGAGTAGATTAGCAAGCTTTCATATTTGACAATTAATCTTGATGATGAATACCAATTCAGATTTAAAATGTCTATAACAAAATAGCACAAACTGTGGAATATCCAGAAAACATCCTTAAAACCCCTCACCACAGAAATTTGAAAACAACATACGTAGAGGTGTCAGTCGAAGGGAAGCTAGCCAACGCGGGATGCTTCTTTGTTTCTATGGTTTATGTTGCAAGAAGGATACTATACAACATAACATTTGAGAATGTATTTATGTTAAAGATGCTATTGAAATTTGGAGTTTACAAACCAAGCTTTTACGGAAGAACACTGCAACAATACACTCTTACATTCTGGTAACCCTGTCATCAATTGGCTCTAGAAAACCAGAAGAGCCTGCACCTTATTCTTCATGTAGAAGCATAGTTGTAGCTATAAATCTCCTAAAACTGGACCAATTAAGGATTCAACATTAAGTACTACATCTATTCTGACGATTCTGATGAGTTCTTATTTGCAACTAAAGGGTGGGAGGGATTTTGTTGATATGAGAATCTCATCATGGGCCCGAAGGCCTTGGAAGAACTTTTAACTGGCCAAGTACACTAAAATAGGGAACCACCGATAAATCTAGTAAGAATGATGATGGTACAAGCTATAATATACCTTTGTTTTTCTCGATCTGAGTGTCCTACTTAAAATGAATTTATTGCATATTAATTTTTAACTGAAAATTTTACAATAATTGTTGGCCCAATGTCTTGAAATTTTCTTCAGTTTGTATTTTGTATCTATATACCATAGTGGATGTAGGTGTACGTGATGTACTAAGTACTTCCTTAGATTTAAACATTGTCATTTTGATTTTTTAAATTTGTTTATAACCTTGGATTGGGTGTGTTCATCTTCTTGAAGTAGATCTAGACCTTGGTTGTGTATGTGAAAATCAAGATTCTTGAGAAAGAATGTGGATGTGACAATCAAGATACTTGACCAAGAATTATATTACATTATAAAGAAAAAAAATTAAGATTGTTAAAATAAAAATAAATTTTCATGAGTTCTATAGTGAAAAGAACTAATAATATGGGATGATAAAATGTATCATCTTTGTGATACTAAGAAGGTGGAGGTTGAAAATAATTAAAATGTCCAAAACATTTTTAACCAATGTTACCAGAACCGAACCGGTCATTGAACTGATCGACCCCAAAAACCGGAACCGAATCAGAAAAAAACAGGATCAAAAAACCGGTCACTAAAAATACATAAAATATTCAAATTTTTGAAAAACAAATACATATTCATGTGCATCCATGTGAATCTTTGTCTTTCTCTTCATCCACTCTTCTCTCTGCCCAGTGCCTACAAATAAGACAGAGGTTGGTGTGCAGATACACCACTAAGTCACTTGACATGATGACAAAGAGAAGAGTTCAACAGAAGAATTTATACTTGAGTGAAGGGTACATTTTTACTGGGGTCGTGACAGAAGAGTTCAACAATCAATGCCACCAACATCGAGGTACATAAAGGGTATGGTGCCCTTGATTAAATGTCAGTTTCATACCCTCTTACATGATAGAATCCGGTGGAAACATTGCAATCCTGCCAATCTTGAAATCCTGAAAACCGTTAAGTCTGTTGAATTTTGAATGGGACCTAAAATTCTACTTTCTCCATATGAAGTCCAATGAGGTTAGAACCACTCTCAAACATCCTGAAACAATTAATGGTAATGTTAAAAATTTAAGTAAAAGGATGAAAATGAAAGAGAAAGGAGAATGTCACTTTTAATTACTCAAGAGACGCCAAATGAGTAGTGTGAGTGAAAGAGAGGGGGTGAGGTTGGCTTTATAGCTTCATTAGGGGCTCTAAACAATTCTAGAAGCTTACCATGCATGCCCCTAACCCTAATTTTAAAAAAAAATTAAAAATTCCCTCACTTTTCCGGCCGCGGGCCTCATTGGCAAAAAAAAACCGGTTACGTACGGAACCGGCCGGTTCAGGCAAGAAATCGGCTGGTTCCGTACGGAACCGGTTTGAAGGGGTTCAGGGGGTTGGTTTGAACCGGTCTGGGCTCAGAACCAGTCGAACCGGCCGGTTTTACCGGTTCCGGTTCAATTCTGGTAACTATGCTTTTAACAATACCAACCTTATTAACATGTTAAATCATCAAAACTATGAAGATTTGGGAAAGCTTTTTTTCGAGCTATTTGAGCATAGAAATAAAATTCTAAAGCAAACCAATTAATTCTTTACCATTTTTCTAAAGCTCTGATAGATGAAAGTTTGTCTTAGTGGACAATAACTATCATCATCATCACTAGAATGATATCTGATTTTGATTGCAAGCATTAATATTGAGAATGTTTGTTTTTTTTAATAATAAAATGTTTTATTTAACTATTAGACTAAGTAAAACATGTACATATAAGGCATTTTATAAAAAAAAAAGATGTATAACCTAGCCACCTAGTAAGCTTAAAAACATGCACAAAAATAGCTTACTTTAAAACAAATGCATATAAATATTAATAGGGTCAATGGGCCTACATAGTGTATCATGAGCAATATAGAACTTAAGTAGCAACAATAATCATGCTTGTATCATGCAATTATGCAATTGACCATTCTCCTTAGTAGGTTATGGATGCCTAATGATAGGCTCTCATTCATGATTTCCCTGCTTGGGCTCAAGAGGCTTTCCACTTGAAGGAGGTAAAAGAGGCCAACTACAATGCCCCTCTTTTTGCTCTTGGACAACATACTAGCTTTATGGTGACATTGACCTTTATACTAACAAAATTGAGTTGACTAAGTGAGAGAGTTAGCAAGGGGCTCATTTTCCATGGTGCAAGAAGCATCACCTTACAACTCCAATCACTATCACTAGTGTATGTGCACCATCTCCATCTTAATCTTATTTGCAAAGTGATATGAAAATTAAGATTTGTACATATGAGGAGCCATCATACTACTAGTTAAAGCATTTATTATAGTGCATTTTTTTAACAAATATTCATTTCTTTTTTTCTAAATGAAGAAATGAATTTATGTTTTAATAATATATCTAACTACATTAAACTCAATTACGAAAGAATATTACTTGTTTAAGGGTGGTTTTCAAGGATATGGGTAAAGGGAGGAATCCATTGCAAAACTTAGAAATCCATGCTCACATAGATTTGACAAATTCACAAATCTAGAACAAATAATTTATGGTTTTTTTTTTCTCATACTGAACATTTTCATTTGAGCCTCCCCTAAGTGTTGAAGGTGATGGCCTAAAGTATGTATAATTTTAAGAATGGAAATTTATCTTAATAAAATTAGAATTCTTTTATTTTGTCCAATATCTTTTGTAATCCATTGTACTCATTATTCTTATGTTTTGTAAAATTAAATTGGTTTCTATATTAAATATTCCATGGTCACCACTTTTCCAACAATATTTCAGCATTATGTAACACTGACACACTAACAACCATGTTTCAAACAAAAAGTTGTAATACATGCAAATTTTTTGAGACACAATAACAACCATGTTTCAAACAAAAAGTTGTAATCCGTGTTAATTTTCTTCACCATTCATCGTGATAGTCAACATTGATGGATTTCTAAGGGAGTGATGAGAGATCAACAATGGACTTTTGGATCTTGGACCTTTCGATATAATAATTATAAACCATGTGAGCAAAGGGTGTTACAAGTCAGGATTGAATTCAAGGAAAAAAATGAATGGTCATCAATCTATTATTACATTGTCCAACCCTAACTTATTTGGTTTCCAACGTTTCTCATAATTTGGTCAGGGCACATTGGTTTCCAACGTTTCTCATAATTTGGTCATGGCATTGTGTGACGTTTGGATTACACACGTTGCCTCTCATATTCCAAACAAAAAGCTTGATATGCCCACTCAATTTAGTTGTATACGTCTAACAACTATTCACCCATTTATGAATATATGTAATACGATATCAACATTAATATAAGGTTTCGTTGAGAGATTAATATAAGGAAATGTTGATAGGCCCACTCAATTTATTTGTATATTTCTAAAAACTATTCACTCATTTATGAAATATATATGGTATCAACATTAATATTATGGATTTGTTTGACAGATTAATATAAAGTTTAGGTTATGTTTATGTAGAGTATTATTTTAAATTCACTGTAAGAATTATATAAATGTGTAAGGGGTTAGTTTACTAATTCACTATTGAAATTAAAAAATACATACTTTTTGTAATTTTTAAAGATTTACTATAAAATCAAATGTCTTAAGCATCCTTTCCAAGGATTGAAGTATGGATTTTTGTATCCATTGTTAAGGTTTGAAGCACAAATTCATTGTAGTGAAAACCTTGAGTCCTTCTCCTCATTTCGAGGACGATACCCAAGGTAAACCCTAGAATATTCAGAGCAGAAGATCGGTCAATAACAAATCTCAAAGCCATTACAACAATATACTCATAATGAGTTCAACATGTCACTTGTGGGAATTGAACTCGGGTAGGGAGGATGACAATCATTCCTCCCACCCACTTGAGCTAAACCCAATTGATGGCAGATTCATTTCGACTTATAATTTCGTGGAGAATTAATTGCTTCTCCTTAACAACACTATCATGTCTAAAACATAATTGATTTACAAAGATGACTTGAATAATCAATTATGTGTTATGATGTGACATCTTTTAAAAAACATGTATTCAATGATCCAAATTAATGTCACTTTCCTTTCTCTCCCAAATTTGTTGGAGGTATCATTTAAATCTAACATACTTGATTTTTTTAATATTTTGTTTCAAGATGTGATTATTTGGTATGTCTAAAGTGTTTTAAAACATTAGTTTTTGTCCCAGGATGGGGTGACACATGGGCCACATGGGCCAACACGCGTCGATGTACAAGGTGATGATGAGGGCAGTTAAAGCCTCTCGTCGCCACCCTCCCTCCCTGTCCAGTCACGATGGTTCTCATGCATAAGAGCCAAGCCTTAGTGCGTTGGGCCTTAATGGAAGCCTGAGATCGACTCCTCGAATTTAGTACGATATTTGAGATTTCCATTACACCTACATTAATGGCTACTAGAGCCATCAATGCCTCTGCCCTCCTAGTCTTTTCACTGTGCGGGAAGTTTTATATGGGGCACTTGGGCCCAAATCCCAGCATCATTTTGTTAATTATGCTCCAAGATTCATCCGGTTTTTCTGCTTGCCTGGTGCCCTATGCAGCCATGCCACGAGAACGAGGCAAGCCTCGTCGAGGGTCGACATAATATAGTAGGTTTGAATGGAACAACTACCCAGGGCCTACCTCTCGAGCTCTCATGCCAGGAGGAGACCATTTGGGCTCTTTGGGGCAAAGATGGTCTGCGCAGGCTCCTTTAGAGCCTTGGCCTCACCATGGTCTAGGACTTACCTCTAGAGCTCCAGTTCTAGACGAGGACCATCCGAGTTTCTCTAGGAAAAATTGGCTCGTGCAGGCTCATCAACAACCACGTCCTCCCAGCACTAAGAGTCTCCAAGGAGGATGCTCGATGGAAGAATAATTTCCTCCCAATTGGGCGGAATTCTTTCCTTTCCTTCCTTCAACTACCCTGGAGCACCAGCCCACCACCTGCACCACCAGTCCATTTCATGAGTCAGTTTCTATGGGATGCATAGTGGAAGAAGAAGCCTTACCTCTAGAGGACCACTCGAGGCACAATTTTGTTGCCTCCATGGAAGAAGACCCTGTCATGGACTCTGTTGTTGCCTTTGACTCTGTCGCTACCACTTTGGAGAAACACCAACCTCAAGAGGACCACATTCACTCAACTCCAAATTCCTATAGACTCACGGAAGACCACCTGGCTTTAATATTTGAAATGAGAAGGGACTTGGCTAAGCAACAACACCGCCATAGTTTCTTCAACAAATGTTTGGATTTCATGTATGATTTCCTGTCAAGATATCCTAAGGAGAGTCGTTGTCCGATGTGTTTTCATCCCTTCACCTTCAGACTCCATCAAGATGGAATCCCATGCTCACCGCATGCATAGATTCTCATAGTTTTTTTTCTTTGGTTTAATGCCTATTTTTTTGCAAATTGTGCCTATGCTAGTCTCTCATTCATGTCCGATAGGCTCAATACTGATAGGCGGTCGGGGCACTCAGTCCATCGCCTATTTTGGTTTCCACGAGAGTGGAAGAACAGGTGGAAATTCCCCTTGTTGTATGTCGACAGTTGTCATTTTTTTCTTTAAGATTTGCAACTGTGAACAATTGTCACGCCTATGCATTATGGTTTCCACTATGGTGGCAGAACAACTGAATTGATATCATGTATATCTGGACACGTAAAAAAAATTCTTTGGCAAGGTAATATATATTTTTATTTACAAAAAAAAAACATTAGTTTTTGTGAAATTAGAGAAAAAAATGACATATACATTCATTGGTTTTCCAAAATCTGTCAACCACTTGTCCTAGGCAATGCGACTTTGTGAGCATTTACTTGTGTCAATTGAGGAGTAACCCATGGCTAGGTATTATGACAAAAGAGAAAAAGAACACACATGTCAAATACTCACTCCATGGTTTCCATTCAACATTCCCACATGCCCCCCTGCATGGTTGTAAAAATATAGATCAGTATGCAATTAACTAGATATATGTTTGCATAGGAAATTAATGCTATAATATATGGGATGTTAACAAGAAAGGTATCCTGCTAGAGGGATTTTTTTATCAGGGTTTGGAGCAACTGCAAGCTCGGGTTTGGCAGTCGGGGCCTTAGCAGAGGATAGCATGAGTACNGGTAATGGATCCCCCTCATACAAACAGGTAGTGGTGGACAGGGGGAAAGGGCCAAGAGGCATAGGTTTCAAGGCATCAATTCCAAGCACCTTGAGATCAGACCCAAAAAAAAATCAGGAAAGGAACCAGGGAAAAAGCGAGTGCATGGGGAAAGAAGCCAGAGAAACTCAGAGTGTTGTGCAAGACACAGTGAAGCCCAATGGGGAAGAAGGGTGCAACCCGTGTAAACCTAAAACATCAATGATACCCAAGGTAATCCTGGAGGATCCGCAAATGCAACTCTACAGGGACCAGATGAAGATGCATGCGTTGATCTACAATTTTATGGGTTTGTGGCCCATAGAAAGAACATTGCGCAACTGGATTAAATATCACTGGAAGCCGAGCGGAGAAGTGGAAGTCCACTTGGGCTCGAAAGGTTTCTTCATAGCAGTATTCATGAACTTAGAAGACAGGGATAGGGTCTTTGAGGGGGGGGGCATACTTCCACGCCTCAGTAGGACTGTACATGCGGCCTTGGAAGGAAAATTTCTCCCTAGAAAAAGAGACTTTCAAGAATGTACCAATCTGGTTGAGATTTTACTCCTTACCATTAGATTATTGGCTACCCTCTACCTTCGAAGCAATAGGGAACAAACTGGGAAAATATGTGAAGACTTCATAAGCCACCCTAAAAGGGAGATATACATCCTACGCAAGAATCTGCATAGAGATGGATGTATCGAGAGCACTCCCAGAAGCCATAAGTTTGGAATTCAGGGACGAGGAATGGATCCAAAACATAGACTGGGAGCAGATCCCCTTCAAATGAAGAATATGTCATGAACATGGACACCTAATCAGAGAATGTCCTCTTAATAAAAAACAGGAAGCAGAAACCACCAAACCATAGCAGGATGAAGATCGGTTTATAAAGATGAACCACAGAAGCAGAGATAACAAGAAACAAAGTAAAACCCCAACAAGGAGCAACCTAGAGGCCCAAAATAGAACAGAAGGATGAGACAACCAACAAAGGGGCAGAAGGTGGCAAGGAATCGGAAAAATCTCAAGAAGCCAGAGAACACACAACAAATGAGCCTACAGAAAGTCCAAGTAATAACAAGGAACAGGGGGATGGCGCAACTCCTATGAATGGAGAAACCAGAGACGACAATACCCCCATGCAAGAAGCAGATGGAGATGCGAACATGACCCCAAGCGAAGTGGGAACAGAAGACCCTGATCTCAGAGACCTTGTGGAAAGGGAAGGGATAGATCTCCCAAACATACTGGAGCAGTGGAAAAGGCAGGGAGTAGACAACGTACCAACGGAGCAACTAGACCGCATCCAATACATGTTCCTCCTAAGGGAGGAAGCCAAATCTAGAGGGCTCAAGTGCACACACGGGGAGATAGGACACCTAGGAATCAAAGCCGGCGAGGGACAACCACAGCTCTCACCCAAGCAGGAGAGGAGTTAAAAAGGCAGGAAATCAAACAGTGTATCCCTACAGGAGCTTGGAGCACTGTTGATAAACTCAGGTAATATCAAGAAACTCTTCCCCAACTCCCCCCCACATGTTTAAATGAAGGTTATAACATGGAATATAAGAGGCCTGAACAGCCCGCGAAAGAAGAGAATCCTCAAAAGAAGACTTAGGAAGGAACAACCGGATCTCTGTTCCATTCAAGAGACAAAATGCACTACAGATAGAATGGAAATAATCAACAAACAACAATGGAGCAAGTACAAGATGGTGGATGTCAAAGGCCACCAGATGGCAGGAAGCATTCTCACCTTGTGGAACCCACAAGTGCTGAGCCTAATAGCAGCCGAAGCTACCAGCCACACACTAACAGTTGGCATGCAAATCATTGGAAATACAGAGGTCATTCTATGCACCAATGTGTATGGAACCTAGGTGCTAGAGGAAAAGAGAAGAATGATATGAGACCTATAAGACCTTAAAACCTGATCCAATAACTTCCAATGGATCCTGGCAGGGGACTTCAATATCATCACGTCACTTGCAGAGAAAAAGGAGGGACGAGAAGATTGGATAGGGATGCATAAGATTTCTCAATGTTCATAGACACAGCAGAGATGGTGGACATCAAAATTAATAATGGATAGTTCACCTGGAACAATAAATGGATGGACCAATATCAGGTAGCTACAAGACTAGAAAGATTCTTAGTATCAGAGTCTATCATTATGCAGGGGCTAACCTTAGAATGCAACATCCTTCCCTGGGGAGGGTTTGATCACTGGCCAGTCCAACTGGAAGCAGCTTTCCAAGCCACACCAAAGAATAGTGTTGGAAAACTGAGAGGGGGGGGGAGGGGGGGGTGAATCAGTTGTTACCATGATTAAACAATTATGCTTATTTTAAACTCTTTACAAAACACCTCATGACAATCACAATAATGCAGGGAAGTAAGAAATAAAACATTCAACATCAATCACACTCATGAAATACACAAAGACAAATATTTCTTGAGGAAACCCATAAAGGGTAAAAACCTCTTCTTCTTTATATGATAAGTAATCTTTATATTCTATACATTATCATTATTGGGAGCTCCAACTCCTCTTGAGGCTACAACTTTTGTTTTGCAAGCTGCAATTTGCTGAGAGCACCAACTCTCTGGTTTCTCTAGAAACACTAGAAGGAAGCCCCAACTCCCTAAGTGTTCCAGCACCAACTGGATGGAAGCACCAAATTCCAGTCACACGGGCACTGGCTTGTATAACAGAGAACAACAGTTCTCCCTTGCACCACCCTGCCACCCTGGTTTCTCTGGCTGCAACCAGATGGAAGCTACAACTCCCTGTTCTACAAGCACCCACTTGAAACTTCTGAGGATTCCAATCCTCCCTAGCACCTCCCTTCCACCCTGACATATAAATCCTTGCTTGTTGTATTCTATTACAGTGAGCCAATGTTTATTCAAAGACTTACCAGTCACTTCACTGTTCTACTACATTAAATTGCTCTGCCTACATCAATGTCTCTCTGCTTGTATCTTCTTGAGTTTTTTAATCTTCTGTTCTCACTCTGCATGTGCACCTCAACCTTCTTTTATTGTCTCAGATATGCATCATTGTTCCTTGATTCTGTTGTGCTTTTTCCTGTCTATACTCCATGCTTCTACCTGTATAAATCACTCTTGACCGCAACACCCACTCTTCTTTGTTTTGTCTTTTTATATTCTTTTTTGTGCACCTCCTGTTGCCTTCTGCGCAATGCCTATGCATGCTCTTTATAGTGACAATGTTTAACCCCACAGGTTGTTCACTGTTACTCCTCCTTGCTCATGCATAACTCAAATAGCCAAATCCGACCCTTCACAATTCTGCATCACATTCTCATGTCTAGTCATCTTCTTATCATCATGCCAAATCTTCATCTTCTCTAGCGGTTACCCTAATGCATTCATCATCACTGGAACTTCTCATGACTTCCTTTGGATTCACTTGTTGTAACAGTCTTCGACCCCTTTTTCATCTGTCAGTCGACTCTACGATGAGTCTACACTTCATTGGCAGTTTCCTCGAGACTCTTCGTATTCTCTGGAAATCACACTGAAGCCTCTTTGAATTCTCTGTGTAGAAACAATCAGTGGTTTCTGGCAGTTCCCTAAATATCTTCTAGGCGCTCATGTTCTTGGCGCCTTTTCCTTTTCTATGTAAAAACTGCACAGTGGTCGCTATCTCTTCTAGCTAAGCCCCTTCCTTTCAGGTGACCTCTAGCAGTGACCAAACACCTATTCATAAGGCGCTTTCGCGACTCGCGTTTCAGGGATATGGGGATGAGGCATCTCGACTCTCCAAGTTGCGATCTCCAAAATGGAGCTTAGCTGCATGCTAGCTCCTCCCTTAAACCTTCGACAATGTGACCTTGGTTGTGACCACAGGCCTAATCAAAAGCCGCTTCGCGACTCGTGTTTCGGGAATTATCCCATGAGTATCCTTGACTCCTCATATTGTGAACACTGAAATGGAGCTTAGTTTCTCTAGCTCCTTCCTCCAACGTGACCATCGGCAATGAACACAACCCTATTCAAAAAGGCATTTCGCGACTTTGCATTTCGAGTTTTCTCCCGTGAGTCTCCTAGACTCCTCATATTGCGAACTCTGAAATGGATCTTGGTTGCTCTAGATCCTTCCTCCAACTCCCGATGATGTGACCATGAGTTATGACCACTCGCCAATCAAACGAGCACTTCACCCTCCATATCGTTGATCCAACGGCTATCCTTCTCCCCAGGACTTCAGCCTTCGAGACTTTGGGGGAGTGATGAAGCTAAAACTTTCGAAGAAAAACTCTCGAAGTGATGTCATTCTTGCGTCACTCAATGATGTGTCATGAGCCGAGTGGTTGCCATGTGTCACTCAGATTTGTGATTTCCAATGGCCTGAGATGTCGAATCAACTTGACACTTTTCCTTGTATGATTGCGCCACGTGTCCTTGCTGACGTAGGCTACCACATGTCCTTGCTGACTTGGTTTGTCATGATCTACCTCCTGGATCTGATGGCCCAGTTTAGTCCTCGATCCAATGGCTCAGATCTTTTCTCAATTTTGCATATCGAAAGTTGGAAGGTTAGGTCCCTCCTTCCTTTGACCTTTCAGTCAGCGAAATGTTGATCTATAGCCATGTGTCTTGCCCGAAGATGGATGGTTCTCCTGCTTTTAGGATTTTGTAATCCTGCTTCACCTTGCACTTAAAATATCGTGCAGGTTCTCCTGGATCCAACGACAGTCTATCCCCATGCTCGGATCTAACGCCTGAGATATGTCCTCTATCTGCGTGCTCCTCCTGTCTGGACTTACGTTGTCTTTCGAGCCTATTTTCCATCAAATGACAGGCGCAATCTGCCTGTGTTGTCTACCTGTGTTGTTCTTTCCTATAAACCTGCCATCGTCGCTCCTTCTCCTGAGCTTATATTTCCTGTGTGTCTTTCATGTGTGTTATTTCTATCAATGAAAAGTGCACTCCCACTGTAAACATGCCAACAATCTCCCCCTTTGGCATTGATGGCAACCCTAAAATTATGCGCTAGTCTATTTGGACCTCCAACTATAGAATTTGGTCTGGACCACTCCTTTTCTCCCCCTTTCACATCAATGTCAAAGAAAACATGCTCCCCCTAAGAAGTTGTGGTATTTTTTAGAGGGATCAAATATTCAACGAATACATACTCCCCCTGACAGGATGAACTCTCTTAGGTTGTTAATGGGATTACTCCCAACATTTGTCGTAGATACTCAAATGGATAGTTTGCAAGCAGTTTAGTGAATATATCAACAATTTCTTCTTTGGATGGAATATAATGCACAGAAACCACAGAGTTGGTTACATGTTCCATCAAGAAGTGATACTTGATGGGTATATGCTTGGTCTTAGAGTGAAACACAGGGTTCTTTGACAGACTAATTGCACTAGTATTATCACGGTGAATTGGGATCGGTGCAGTACATTTTACTTCTAGGCCTGCAAGTGTCTAAATAATCCACAGTACTTGAGTGTAGCATGTGGTAGTTGCAATGTATTCAGCTTCTGTAGTTGATAAGGAAATGGAACTTTGCTTCTTGCTCAACCATGATACAAGGGAATCTCCTAAGAAGAATGCACCTCAACTCGTGCTTTTCCTTTCATCCATGCAGTTAGCCCAATTAGAATTTGAATAGACTGATAATTGAAAAATCTGAGTCCTAGGATACCATAGGCCATATTCCATTGTTCCTTTCAAGTATCTAAATATTCATTTGACAGCTAACACATGACTTTGTTTGGGTGTTGCCTGATATCTTCCTACTATTCCAACAACATGCATTATGTCTAGATGGGATGCTGTGATATACAATAGGTTTCCTATCATAGACCTATATGAACTATGATCAACATCAGGTGACTCATCATCCTTTCTTAACTTACATCGAGTGGTCATAGGTGTGCTCACAGGTTTAGAATCTTCCATTTGAAATCTTTTCAACATTTCCCTTAGATATTTTTCTTGGGAAATAAATATTCCTTCAAACCTCTAAGTAATTTGTAGGCCAAGAAAAAATGACAGTTTTCCTATCATAGACATTTCAAACTTAGACTTCATGGAAAAAACAAACCATTTTACCAATGAAGCATTATTACTACCGAAGATGATGTCATCAACATAGACCACCACAATGAGCAGATCATTACCTTATGTTTTGATATATAGGTTTATGTCAATTGTTCCTCTCTTGAACCCTTTGTCTTATAGATACGTATCCAGTCTGTGATACTAGGCACAAGTGGCCTGTTTCAACCCATATAAATCTTTCTTCAACTTGCAGAAAAGGTCAGGGTTATCTGATAGTTGGAAACCCTCTGGTTGTTCCATATAGACTTCTTCATTTAAATCTCCATTTAGAAAAGCTAACATGACATCCATTTGATAGACTTTAAATTGTTTATGACAAGCATAGGCAAGAAACATTCTAATAGCTTCTAGTCTTGCTACGGGCACAAATGTTTCATCAAAATCCATTCCTTCTATTTGAGCATACCCTTACAGACCAATCTAGCTTTATTCCTGACAATTTGTCCTTGCTCATTCATCTTGTTTTTGTAGACCCATTTTGATCCTATTACATTTTTATCTACTAGCCTAGAAACTAGGTCCCAAGTGTCATTCTTTTCAATCTGGTCCAGTTCCTCATTCATAGAGTTTAACCAATTTACATCTTTACTAGCCTCATTGAAGTTCTCGGGTTCCACCATGGATATGAAGGCCATATGTGATTTCTTAGTGTTTTTTATTATATTTCTCCTGGTTTGTACACCTTTGTCTTTTTCACCAATTATCTGACTTGGAGGATGATTCTTTTGAGTAATTCTGGAGGAGGAATTTGATGTTGTCTGCTAATTTGAGTCTTTCTGAATATTTGTATCTTCATCTAGCTCATAGTCTTCTTGTTCTGATTCTTGGACCTGTTCAACTTCAACTTCATCTATATCCTTTGTTGTTGATTCAGTATTGTTCACCTCTCTTACTGGGATTCCTTCATCAACTTTTATGTCAATACAGTCAACCAATCTATGCAGCCGCTTATTATAGCATATGTATCCTTTACTGTTTGTAGCATACCCTAAGAAGATTCCTTCATCAGCCCTGTCATCATACTTGCCAAGGTTCTCATCATTATTCTTTATGTAACACTTACTCCCAAAGACTTTGAAGTGTTTGATTGAAGCAGGTCACCCATAGCACAGTTCATAAGGTGTCTTGTCAATGTGTGATCTAAGGTGGGATTTGTTAAGAACATGGATTGTCGTGTGTATTGCTTCTACCCAGTAGGTTTGACCAATGTTCTTCTCATTCATCATTGACCTGGCCATTTGTTGCACTATTCTGTTTTGCCTCTCAACTACTCCATTTTGTTGTGGAGTTCTTAGGATTGTGTACTCTCTCTTGATCCCATGTTTATCAAAGAATTCCTTGAACTCACTTGACATAAATTTGCCTCCTCTGTCTGAGCTTATTGCCTTTAACCTCTTGCATGTTTGATTCTTAGTTAAAGCCTTAAATATTTTAAATTTCTCAAATGCTTCAGCTTTTTCCTTGAGAAAGACAACCCAAGTAAGTCTAGAGTAATCATCAATGATCAACATGAAGTAGTTTTATTTCCCTGTGCCTTATTGTCTTGATGGTCCACATAAATCCATATGAACTAGTTGGAGTGGTTTCTCTATTGAAGTAGAGCTCTTGGATTTAAACTGTGTCCTCGTCAGCTTTCCTACTTGGCAGGGTTTACACATAGAATCTTGTGGCTTTGATATTCTCGGAAGATCTTTTACTGCCTCAAGATTTTTGAGCTTGATTTTGACCTGGCCATTTGCCTTTAGCCACCAGTTGTCCTGAGTTTGCAGACTTTATCTTGCAGTCCTTGGAAGTGAACACCACTTCACATCCTCTATCACACATTTGACATACACTGAGGAGATTATGTTTCAGCTACAAGAAGTAGATATTGGTCTTTTCCTTCTCCATTACTCAAACTCACTATCCCTTTACCCTTGATTTTACCTGGAGCATCATTTCCAAATGTTACATTTCCTAATTTGCTTTCACTTAGAGATAGAAACTTGCCTTTGTCTCTCGTCATATGTTTGGAGCATCCACTGTCTATATACCAAGGGTTATTTTTTCTTTGAGCTGACAACACTAATCCACACTTGTTCATAGTTCCTTAAGCGACAGTCAATAGCTTTATGTCCATAGTTATGACAGATGTAACATTTCGGTTCGTTGAATAAAGGATCATAACGATTGTTATGCTTAACCTGTGTCCTTTTCCCATCCATCAAGTGATTTGCAGTTTGTGGTGGTTTGTTACTTGGTTGTCTCATTCTTTGTTGTGGCAGATATCTATACGTTGAATGTCTTGATTGCTCATATCTCAATTTTAAAGAACAGTTTACAGCTTTATGACCAAAGTTAGAATAGAAAAAACAATATCCATAGAAAAAACCTTGGTACCTGGAAAATGGTTGTCTTCTTTGAGAAGATCGATTTCTTCCATGTTGATGATTTCTTTGAATAGAGATTACATTATTTCTCTGATCTATAGTTTCATTTCTAGTACCTCTTTCGTTACTCCTCCTGGGCAACTAATTATCTTCTTTTGTTTCTGCAGGTTTTTTGTTGTCATAGGTGGTAGATTTGACAAACTTAATGGGTTTTTTATTACTTGGCTGATCACTACTTGATCCCTCTTCATAACCCAGACCTGTTTTCAGCTTTGGGTTTCTTTGCTGATTCAAAATGGTGGCCAATTCTTCTGAGGCTTTGATACTTGACAAATTCTAATGATACAAGGCTTAAAACTTCTCCAACTCTTTCCTAGTTTTCACTACTTCTTTTTCCAGAGCTTCACATCTTGCCTTCTTTTCTGATAACTGTTGTTTCAAAATGTCTTTGATTTTCTCTTCCTCTTCTAATTCCACTTTTAGTAGGAAAAAGTCTTCATCAGGTTCTTTACTGCCTTTTTTGAACTATATCAACAATCGTTTTTGTTTTCTCTTCTTAATTCTGAGTCTGTCAACCTCTTCCAGTGCACTGATCATTTCACCTTCCATATCAACCACAACTTTTTCTTCATTAGAATCACTTCCTGTGCTTTTATTATCATAATCCTCTTTGGCCATAAGCATGAAGTCATTTAGTTTATATTCAATAGAAGAGGCATTGTCTTCATCATCTAAAGGATCATCATCATTGTCTACACAAAGACTTTTCTTCTTAAAATTATTCTCTTTATAGAATTTTTTGTGTTTGTTCTTCTCATCATCATCATATGTATGATCCTTTCTTTTGTGAGGAAACTTATTTGAAAAATGACCTATCTTACCATAGTTGAAACATTTGAAAGGCAGTTTACCTTTGTATTTTCCTGATCCCTTCTTCAGTCTTCTCACAAATTTTGCTTCAATTTCATCAGGCTCAAAATCCTCATTCTTGTCTGCTTTAAATGATGCTTCTCTGGAGGTGGGTTTATATTTAACTATTCTCATTTCATATGTAGTCAACATTCCTAGAAGTTGATCAAACGCCAAGGCTTTTAGATCATTAAGTTCTTCTATAGCAGAGACCTTCGGGTTGAACCTATCTGGTAGAGATCTCAAAATTTTCTGAACTAAAGAGGGTTCCTCAATTTTTTCACCAAGTGATTTCATTGCATTTACCAGCTCTTCAAATCTCAGAAAGTTCTTTCCAACAGTTTCATCCTCTTTCATCTTCATCTATTCAAACTGTACTCTGTAGGTTTGAATCTTGGTGTCCTTTACCTTTTCATTACCTTCATAACTACTAATGAGTTTGTCCCACATTTCTTTGGCAGTTTCTAAGTGCATAACTTTTACAAATTTTGCTTCTGCAAGCCCACTCAGGATAGCATTCATAGGCTTAGCATTGAAGCTAAAATCTATCTTGTCATCCTTATTAGCTAGTACAATTGGCTTTACATAACCAATCTCTACCACATCCCAGACATCTGCACCTAAAGCCATTATGTAGGTTCTCATTCTAACTTTCCAAAAGGCAAAATTTGTTCCATTGAACAAAGGGGCCTTATTGGTTGAAGTTCCTTCATGGCTTGACATGTTTAATCTCTAGGATCTATTCTTAGATAAAAGGGGTCAACTCTGATACCAATTGTTGGACAACTGAGGGGGGGGAGGTGAATCAGTTGTACCATGCTTAAAAAATTATGCTTATTTTAAACTCTTTACAAATCGCCTCATGACAATCACAATAATGCAGGGAAGTAAGCAATAGAACATTCAACATCAATCACACTCATGAAATACACAGAGACAGATATTTCTTGAGGAAACCCATAAAGGGTAAAAACCTCTTCTTCTTTATATAATAAGTAATCTTTATATTCTGTACATTATCATTCTTGGGAGCTCCAACTCCTCTTGAGGCTACAACCTCTGGTTTGCAAGCTGCAACTTGTTGAGAGAAACAACTCTCTGGTTTCTCTAGCAACACTAGAAGGAAGCACCAACTCTCTAGTTTTTCTAGCACCCACTAGAAGGAAGCACCAACTCCCTAAGTGTTCCAGAACCAACTGGATGGAAGCACCAACTTCTAGTCACACAGGCACCAACCTGTATAACTGAGAACAACAGTTCTCCCTTGCACCACACTTCCACCCTAGTTTATCTGGTTGCAACTAGATGGAAGCTACAACTCCCTGTTCTACAAGCACCCACTTGAAACTTTTGAGAACACAAATCCTCCCTATCACCTCCCTTCCACCCTGAGATATAAATACTTTCTTGTTTTATTCTATTATAGTGAGAAAATGTTTATTCAAAGACTTACCAGTCACTTCACCATTCTTCTACACTGAATTGATCTGCCTGCATCAATGTCTATCTTCTTGTATCTTCTTGAGTTTTCTAATCTTCTGCTCTCACTCTGCATGTGCACCTCAACCTTCTTTTACTATCTCATATATGCATCATTGTTCCTTGCTTCTACTTCGCTTTTTCATGTCTAGACTCCATGCTTCTGCTTGTATAAATCACTCTTGACCACAACACCCACTCTTCCTTGTTCTGTCTTTTTATATTCTTTTATGTGCACCTCATGCTGCCTTCTGCGCAATGCCTCTACATTCTCTTTACAGTGACATTGTTTAACCCCATAGGTTTTTCACTGTTACTCCTCCTTACTCACACATAACTCAAACAACTGATTCCGACCCTTCACAATTATTCATTGCATTCTCACGTCTAGTCATCTCCTGATCATCATGCCAACTCTTCATCTTCTCTAGCGGTTACCCGAATGGGTTCATCATCACTGGCACTTCTCATGAGATCCTTTGGCTTCACTTTTTGTAACACTCTTCAACCCCTTTTTCATCTGTCATTCGACTCTATGATGAGTCTACACTTCACTGGAAGTTGCCTCGAGACTCTTCATCTTCTCTGGCAATCACACTGAAGCCTCTTTGAATTCTCTGTGCAGAAACAATCAGTGGTTTCTGGAAGTTCCCCGGAGATTCTCTGAGCACTCATGCTCTTGGCACCTTTTCTCTTTCTGTGTAAAAACTGCACAGTGGGTGCTAGCTCTTCTAGCTAATCCCCTTCCTTTCAGGTGACCTCTGGCGGTGACCAAACGCCTATTCATAAGACGCTTTCGTGACTCGCGTTTCGGGGATCTGGGGATGAGGCATCTCTACTCTCTAAGTCGCGATCTCCGAAATGGAGCTTAGCTGCATGTTGTCTCCTCCCTTAAACCTTCGACAATGTGACCTTGGTTGTGACCACAGGCCTAATCAAAAGGCACTTCGCGACTCACATTTTGGGAGTTCTTCTGTGAGTCTCCTTGACTCCTCATATTGTGAACCCCAAAATGGAGCTTGGCTTCTCTAGCTTCTTCCTCTAATGTGACCACCGGTGGTGACCACATCCCTATTCAAAAATTCATTTCACGATTTCACATTTCGGGTTTTCTCCCATGAGTCTCCTTGACTCCTCATATTGTGAACTCTAAAATGGAGCTTGGCTACTCTAGCTCCTTCCTCCAACTCTCGACGATGTTACCATGAGTTATGACCACTCGCCAATCAAACGAGCACTTCTCCCTCTAGATCGTTGATCCAATGGCTATCCTTTGCCCTAGGACTTCAGCCTTCGAGACTTTGGGGGAGTGATTAAGCTAAAACTCCTGAAGAAAAACTCTTGGAGTGACGTCATTCTTGCGTCACTCAATGACATGTCATGAGCCGAGTGGCTGCCACGTGTCACTCAAATTTGTGTTTTCTAGTGGCCTGACATGCTGAATCAACTTGACGCTTGTCCTTGTATGATTGCGCCATGTGTCCTTGCTGACATAGGCTGCCACCTGTCCTTGATGACGTGGTTTGTCATGATCTACCTCCTGGATCTGACAGCCCAGTTTATTCCTCGATCCAATGGCTCAGATATTTTTGCAATTTCGCATATCGCGAGTTGGAAGGTTAGGTCCCTCCTTCCTTTGACCTTTCAGTCATCGAAATTTTGATCTGTAGACACATGTCTTGCCCGAAGATGGACGGTCCTCCTGTTTTCGGGATTTTGTAAGCCCGCTTCACCTTTCACTTTAAAGATCATACAGGTTCTCCTGGATCCAATGACAGCTGGTCCCTGCGCTCGGATCTAATGCCTGAGATCTGCACGCTCCTCATGTCTGGACTTATGTTTTCTTTCGAGACTATTTGTCATCAAATGACAGGCGCACTCTACCTGTGTTGTCTGCTTGTGTTTTTCTTGCCTGTAAACCTGCCATCGTCGCTCCTTCTCCTGAGATTATCTTTCCTTTGTGCTCTTTCCATCGATGACAAGCACACTCCCACTGTAAAAATGCCAACAAATAGATGCTTCAGATTTAAGAAATTTTGGATTGAACACCCCACTTTCAAGGACAAAATCAAATAGTGGTGGCGGGAGGAACAACCATAGCAAGGGAAAAGGATGTTCAAACTCTATAAGAAACTAAAATACATCAAATATAAGCTCAAGGAATTTAAGAATGAAATATTTGGAAATATAAGCCAAGAGAAAAAAAACATTGAAGACAAAATGAGAAAACTCTAGGAAATCTACATAGTTGAGGGCTATACAAAGGCTAGGAAAAAGGAAGAGATCCAGATGACCCAGGAATGGGAAGCTAGATTCCAGTAGTAAGAAACTCTTTGGAGACAAAAGTCCCAAATCATATGGCTAAGGGAAGGAGAGCGGATCACTAAGTTTTTTCATAGAACAACCATTGCCAGAAGAGCCCACAACAAAATCCTGAAAATTAAGGATCAAGATGGAATTGAGAGAGAATATCACAAGGAGATCGAAACTACTCTAGTAAACCACTTCCATGGGATATCCCAGGAACCCAACAAAGACAGAACAGATGCCATCAAAAGGATAACCCAACACATCCCCCATCTAGTCACCGAGGAACAAAATAACAACCTAATTAAACCCATTGCTAAGGAGGAAATAGACCAAGTGATCCAGGAAATGCACAATGGGAAATCCCCAGGCCCAGATGGCTTCACAGTGGAGTTTTTCAAAGCCTGTTGAGAAGTGGTCAAACATGACATTTATAGGGTAGTGGAGGACTCTAGAAGGTCAGCCTCCATTCCAAAAGTGCTAAATGCTACATTGATTAATCTAATTCCCAAATAAAATGAAGCCAGGACCCCCGACCATTACAGACCTATAGGTCTATGCAATGTGGTTTACAAGATAATCTCCAAAGTCATAGCCAATAGATTGAAACCCCTCCTAGCCACACTGATATCACAAGAATAGGCAAGCTTCGTGGAAGGAAGACAAATAATGGACAACATCATCCATGCCCACGAGCTAATCCACACCCTGAAGATTCAGAGGAGAGGGGGAATGATAATACAACTAGACCTAGCAAAATCTTATGACAAAATTAGCTGGCACTATATGGTCAAGACTCTGGAATCCTTTGGCTTCACCTAGCACTGGATCAACTGGATAGTCAGCCTAGTGTCCACAACAAGTTACTCGCTCCTAATAAATGGAGCCCCAGCCAAAACTTTCTGGACAATGAGAGGCATCAGACAAGGAGACCCGTTGTCCCCCTTCCTATTCATTATGATGATGGAAGGTCTCATTCGAAGCATAAAAAGAACAACAGTTGCAGGAGACATAATAGGAATCAAACATTTCGAAAACTTCCCTACTTCCACACATCAACAGTTCATGGATGACACCTTACTCCATGGAATACCCATGGTCAAGGAAGAAAAATCCTACAAAATAATCCTAGAAGATTTTGGGGAAGCCTCAAGGGCAAAGATCAACCACTCCAAATCTATGATCTTTTTCTTCGACACCAACCCTGCAATCCAAAGGAATCTGGCCAATATCTTGGGCTTTGAACGCAAATCACTCCCAACCAAGTACTTGGGCATCCCCCTGACAGACAGAGCATACAAAATGTCAACTTGGGAGGGAGTGATCAACAAGTTACAGGAGAGGGTAAAAAACTGGGCGTACAGATTCCTCAACCTAGCAGGAAGACTCATTTTGACCAAATCATTCTTGCAAGCAATTCCAACCTTTATGATGTCCATTTTTCCAACCCCCAAGGGGATACTACAAAAAATAAGAACCATCCAAAGGGACTTCCTGTGGCGAGGAGAGGAAAAAAAGACAAAATCGGCCCTGGTGGCTTGGGAGAAGGTCTGTAAACCAAAAATCAAAGGAGGCATGGGATGTTAGGGTCCTAATTCGCACATAGGTAGAACAATATATTTGGATGTAATAAAGGTCAATATTAATAAGACCTTTCAATAAAATATAATAAGGTGGATATAAGAAGACCTAATAGAAGCTTTCGCTTCTAGAAGGATCTTCCTCTAGATGCTTCTGTTGATAGACATATTTAGTATAAATAGGAGTCGAGGGTATGAGAACCCTAGCTTGGAGATGATTGTAATAGAGCGCTGCTCAACTAGAGGTTGCCCCCTCGAAGAGGCCCGTGAACATTTCTTTCTGAATCAAAGTTCTATTTATGTTGTTGTTCTTATATTATTTATGTGTTATTGTGGAGATTATGTTGGTTATATTACTATTATTCTGTTGTTTCTAGCATTTTATTTCTGTTCTGCATACTTTTTATATATGGTATATCACAAGTGGTATCAGAGCACTTTCCTTGGTATAAATTGTGGGTAATTTTTTTTTCAAGGTAGAGACGTATTTCGACATCTTTAAGCCACAAATATTTGTCGTTACGCGCATAAACCCGCGGTTGAGGGATTCATACATGTAAGAAATACAAGTGGTTCTTAAGCGCACATCTATTTTCCACCCTTGTAACCCTTGTTGGTACCCCTTCGAGTGGTAGCGCATCAGACAACACCTGTGTACGGATCAACCTAGATTTCATGAAGCCCTCTTTAGATAAATCGATCGGTCTCCTGATTGCTATAGTGTCACTGAGAACAACACTCGGGAAGATACTCTCTAGTACCTGGGTAGTCAGGTAGTATGGATAAGGGTAAGGTATATCCTCCTTAGTTAGTGCCCTGAGATATTGGGTTGAGTACTACTGTTGGACCTCGCACGTATATCAAAGAGCTATAGCATAGGGGAAACCCTTGTCTGTAGAACCCTCGAATACCTAACCCTTGCGAACAGAAACATAAACAAATTAAAATAAAGAAGATCTATTGTCGCACGACTATGTATGGGTTTCTAAATCACTACACATTTCTTCCTGGTTAAGCATTTGGGCATCTCATCACTACAGTATTCTTCAGACCAGAGTATAACTCCGCAGGTGTTAAAAAAAAAAACAAAGTCTGGAAATTTTTTCACCATTATTTGAGACCTATCCCATTGGATTCATCTCTTCTCCCTTATCACATTCATACATATCATTTTTCGGCAAAAATTTTTACCCCACACGCCCCTTTTCGGTTCCCTCGTCCTCATGGCCCATGCCCATAGTAAAGACTTGGAAGCTCGCTTCAATACCTTGCAATCTAGTCTCACCGAGACCCAACAAGAAGTGAAACACCTCAGTGTCAATGTTGTCGCCATCAATACAACCATGCAGTCCTCAATGAAGGAAATCAAACAAGAACTGACCACCCATCTTGAATCTGTATTTTTGTCACTCTACACCAAGATTCATATCCCTACAGATGACCCTTCCTCTGACTCACCTCCAAAGACTGAAGGTGATCATTCCTCTCATTCCCATAACTTTCAGCCCCATCACTTTCAACGTGACCTATGTTGATACTGAGAAGGGGGTGAATCAGTATCAAGTACAATTTAATACATTTTTCAACTTATACTTAAACCATTCAACTATATCCAATGAGAAATGAACAATAGTATAAGAGTTACACCAATACACCACAATACACCATGCACAATATATGAGAAATAATCAATAGTTATTGTTCAAGGGAAGTAATGA
>ML778680.1:808259-834963 GCA_009831015.1 Picea engelmannii
TTATTTTTCTTATAAAAAGTAGAATTAATAGGTGCAAAATAACAAATTGCTATATACATCTTCTTAGCATCGGTGTTTGAAATTTCTATCCAAATGTATTGATTAAGAGGGTCAATCTTATGAAGTTGAATGTGAGGAGAAATACTTTTTCTAATATAACAAATTGTGTCTCATATCCCTCTACGGTGAGATTTTTTGTTCCATGCCGACCACAAGATAAATCCTTCCATGTTAGGGACCTTAGACTCCTCATGCTCCCAAGTTTCAGCTAGACAAATAATATCAATATCACTCAGGATCCAACTTATCATAGGACCTTTGTGCCATGGAAAGTCACGTCAATTCCAAAAAAGGATCCTAAGTGTCATATTCTATTGTTATATGACACTTGGGATCATTTTTATACGACAATTCCAAAAAAGGATCCCAAGGATCCTAACTTATTGTTATATTATATTGTTATAATCTATTAGAATATAGCAATAATGACATAATTAATATGAAATTATAGTTTAATAAAATATATATTATACAATTAATATTATATATTATTTATATGGAATAATATATTAATAAATTGTATTAGTAAAATATTATAAATGTAAATAGTAATATCAATTATTATTATATAATATTTCTTAAATATATAATAAATTAAATTTGAATATCTTAGATCATATTAAATTATGGTTAAGTATGTTGGACTATCGTTATACTACTCATGTATATAATTTATGTTGTATTCATCAATATAGTTACATGGTATTAAAATATAGTTGTGTTATAAGAAGATCAATATTATTAAAATAGGTAGTTGGACAATTTTGAAAAGGTTATGAGTTTAAAGAATTAGTCATCGTTGTGACATTAAGAGAGTTGAAGATGAAACACACTTTCTCTTAGAATGTCTTGGATGCATCCACATTAAAACACAATTACAAATTATTTGTTATAATACCAAAACTATGGTGATCTAGGAATGTTTCTCTTAAAGTTTTTTGAGCACATAAATAAAATTCAAAATCAAACCAAGTAATTCCTTACCTTTCTTAAGGCGTGATAAACCAAATTCGGTCTCAATGGATGTTTACTATTATTATCATCATCATCATCATCATCATCATCATCATCATATTAATAATATATTCGTGTTGACCTTGATTGACCATTTGTAATGAATATGGTTGACTATGGTTAGAGTATGTTAAAACATATTAAATCATGGTTAAGCCTCTTTAAGTATATTAAATACAATATATTTTTATATGGGTTTATGTTGTATTTATGAGTATGGTTACATAGTATCAACATATGGTTGATGTTATAATAATAATAATAATAATAATAATAATACTTATTATAAATGAAAAAATATTTTATAGTATTTGTATTATCATATAAATCCTTCTCTATCTTGGAAAGCCCAGTAATGAAATAAATATCCGTCTTTGTGAGTTGGTACCATAGATTGGGATTGACCTTAAATAGGTCCTACCTATCATGATTCTAGCGACAAATCAACAACATCAACAAGCTTGTTTTCCCTTTGAGGGATCTAACATTCTCATAAAACTTGAGGAGGCTAACATTCCTCAAATGGACATGAATGTGTGCTATAACAGGGTGAGGATACATATCTCTTTCCCTCTCTTGGACCTCCTACTCATGTACAAAGTTGTACAGGTTGACCTACTCTTGTTGCTCTCATCATCGTTGTTGTCTTTGATTTACATACAAATTTTATCGGGCACACACACAAACACATAGACAATTTATAGTAAATGATCATTTTAAAAATTAAAAAATGTTTCTTTTTGTTAAAACAAATTTTTTTGTAAGTTGGCTGATAAAATTTTATATTAACATAGAAAAACTATACATACTCTATGTCGTTGGCCTGACACTGGGAAAAACATACCAACAACAGAAGAGTAATGTCTTGGTTTAGATAGTATGAGATACATAGTTAAACCATGAACTACTTCCAAAATGTCTAAGACAAGAAGAAAATTGTCTTATGATATGACACCTAGGCAGAGTAGAGGCTAGATAACATCTCCCTCTAGAGTAAAAAAACCAAAAATCTAGTAAAAAGAGCATTTAGAAAATCAAACAGGAGGAGTAGTTGCGACAACTTCAAGAACCTACTAATGGGTGTACTAAGGCTCTGTGAAGTCCAGTCCCATTGTTCTCTTAGCCAATAATGAAACTTTGTAATCTACCTCTTTTATATGCAGTTGCATCTCATCGAATTAGAGCAAGACTCATTATAGGCTTCATTTCTTTCCACCATAACCTTGCCCATCATGGTTTTCATTTACTATTAAATATCCATGGTTTTGTGATATTTTGTTTCCCTAGTTTTAGAGGTACCAGTGTTCAGAATACAAGGGCCAATTGTTGCATCTATATAAGGTACCATATGTATTATGCAAAGAAAAATAGAGTAACTATGATGAATACCATTAGAAACGACATAATATAGAGAACAATAACACTAGAAATGATACATTTATTGATAGAAAGCAAAATTCACTCGCCTCTTCGAGGGGGAAACCCCCAACAAAGTAGAGCTCAGTTACAAAATAGTGCTCCAGACAAGACTTTCTCATGCCTTCTGATCCTAGTTATACTAATTCTATCTTCAAAATAAAATTCTAGAGGAAGATCTTTCTAGAAGCATAAGCTTTTGTTAAGTCTTATTACATTCGACTTGTTCACATTATTCATAGGCCTTATTTACTAATGTTGTCCTTTATTACATATAGAACATATTATTCTACCTACGTGAGGGGTTAGGGATATTAGGTCCCTAACATGCCCTCTCCCTTGAAAAACATCCTTGTCCTCAAGGCTTGAGATATGCTTGAGATGGGGAAATTGTTGCAGAATGGTAGCTGGATCCCATGTGGCAACTTTGGGCGATGTATCCTTCCACTGGACTAGAACTTCATTGATGGTATGGTGATGGAGACGATGCTCGTGGTCATCCAAAATTGCTTGGGGTTGTAACCAAATGGAACATTCTTCATCCAATTCAGGGAGACTGGTTTGAGTCTGGCACTTAGCTCCGATTTTCTTTAAGCAAGAGACATGAAAAACAAGATGGATCTTAGAGTGACTAGGAAGAGATAATTGGTAGGCCACTGACCCCACATGCTTGAGAATTGTATAAGGACCATTAAAATTGGTAGCGAGTTTCTAAAAGTGTTCATCTTTGAGTGTAGTTTCCTTATAAGGTTGAAGATGAAGAAACATGTGGTCCCCTTCAACAAATTCACATTCTAAGTGACCATGATCTACTTGTTGCTTCATGTGATTTTGAGCCATGACCAAATTTTCTTTGAGGGTACGAAAAAAGGAATATCAAACTGTAAGTTTGTGATCGACGTCCTAAACCTTGGATACACATGGCAGGTAGAAGAGAACAAACAATAGCTTTTGACTAGGCATATTGTATTTAAGATGAGGTAAACAAGAAGTTCATTCTTTCTAGAGGTGTGATTTTTCTTGAATCCACCAAGAATGAAAAAATTGTTGAGTGACAACTTGATCATGTACATATATTAACCCATGTGAATACATATCACAAGTTTGATGATAAGATTCCACATCTTGAAGGGGGGATCCCTATCTTGGATCAATCTCTAGAATAAATCTATGGAACCTCCTTTTGAAGCACTATCTCCCCCTCAAGAGGAAGTTCAAGAAAATTCATCAAAACATGAAGTTCAATTGGATGATATGATTGAGAGGATTGAAAGGCCAAACCTTGATGGAAATGAAACACCATCTCAATCAATGGAGAAACCCAGACCATCTCAAAAAGGTCCACCAAAGTGACTTATAAATACACTTGAAAGTGCACATCTTGATGAGGTTAGAAAGATAGGAACTAGACGTTCTACAAGACAAGATGAAGGTGTTATATATAATTTAGATCCAATTGATGCATATGGTATGGATGTTTAATATGATTGTGAATTGAATTTATCCACTAAATTTGAACCAACCTCCTTTCAAGAAGTTGCTTCTCATGATGAGTGGAAAGAATCAATGCAGAACCAAACCAATTGGCTTCAAGTGGGTCTTCAAGAACAAGAACAAATTAGATGGCTCACTTGACAAGTATAAAGCGAGGCTCATGGAAAAAGTATTTGCTAAGAAAGAAGACATTGATTATGAGAAGATTTTTTCCAACATAGAAAAATGGGCTACCATTTGTACTCTATTTTCCTTGGCATCACTAAATAGATTGAAAGTTCACCAAATGGATGTGAAGACCGTTTTCTTGAATGGAGACTTGAAAGAGAATGTCTGCATGCCTCAACCAAAATGTTTTGTTGTGAAGGGACAAGAATAGAAAGAATGTAAACTCATCAAATCAATATATGGCCTAAAACAAGAACCACAAGCCTAATATGAAAATCTAACTAAGCATATTTTGAAATTGAATTTCAAGCACTTTAATCTTGATGATGCAACTTTGTTTGTTCAGAAAGATGGAAAACATGTTATATATCTTGTAGTGTATGTAGATGATCTATTGATAGCAGGGAACAATCAAATCTATATTGCATCCACAAAGAAAGAATTGAATAAAGGATTTGAGATGACAGATTCGGGGCATCTTCACTACTACTTGGGCATTGAAGTGACTCAAAATCCAAAGTACATATTCATCTCCCAAAAAAGTACATCAGATAATTGTTGAACAATTTTAGCATGGCTTAGTGTAACCCTATCTCTACTCAAATGGAATAGAATTTGAAGCTCAAATCAAAAGAAGGGGATGAATTTGAAGTGGCAACAAAGTAAAGATATCTTGTTGGAAGTCTTATCTACCTTACCACCACCAGAATAGATATTTCATTCATTGTTCAGATTATTTTCATGTTTATGCAAAAACATTGTGAAGGGCATTGGTTTTCTATAAAAAGTGTTATAAAATACTTGAAGGGAATTCAGGACTTTAGACTCAAGTATTCTAAGGTGGACGACTTCAAACTAATTGGATATTTTGATTCAGAATTTGATAGGGATAAATAAAATGGAGTGTCAACTTCAAGCTATCTCATGATTCTTGGATCAATAGTTGTCTCTTGGAGATCACTCAAACACTTAGTTCCAACAGATTCCACAACAAAGGAATAATATGTGGCAACTGCAGAAGCAACAAAGGTGATTGTGTGGCTTAGGAAAATACTTGAATATTTCTAGGAGAAACATGTGAATTATACTCCTCTTCTGATTGACAATACTTATGCAATCAATTTTTCCAAAAACCCTAGATTCCATGATCGAACCAAGAACATCAACACAAAGTACCATGTGATTCGATAACATGTAGAGGACAATACTTTTCACCCGAGAGATTGTTCCTCAAATGAGAAAATTGTGGACATCTTCACCGAAGCTCTTGAAACTGAAAATTTTGAAACGTTTAGAATGATTCTTGGACTCACAAATACCCCTTTGAATTAAGGGGGGAAATGTTAGATGCCTAATCCTTAGGGATTGAGATACATTGTAAATATATTTGTAAATATTAATCTAGGAGAAATATGAAGAGTCATAGGTGATTGTCAAGAGTCATTGGAGGTATTGGAAGATGAAACCAAGGGTCATCTTCTCAAAGTATTTATGTATGGCTCACATTAATTAAATACACACATCTGTGGAGTTATTCTCTTTTCCCATCATGATTGTGGTGATCATGATATGGCATTGTAATCCAATTAGGAAAGAAAAAGAAGGAAAATCAAATCAAATCATTTCACAACACAATCATCACTTGAAGAAGCCATTAATCAAATTCGAATTGATGGTATTATTTTCATAGGAAAAGAAGGAACATGACCTCTTAAAACCACCCAATTGAAAAATAAAATATGAGTGAAGAGACCAAAATGTTATGTGAAATAATAGTCAAAGTAACTATTGGAATATTCTAAAATGAGTAGAGTCGAAACCTATAAAATGCACAAAGCTGAAATTTCTAAATAATATAAGGTTCAAACCCTAGTCTAACTACAAGTGTGGAATTTCTAAAGGTTAACTAGGGATATCTACGTAAATAATGAGCCTAAATTTATGGGGAACCAAAAGTAAAATCAAAGGATAGTTGCAAGGAGAAGAGGATAAGTGCAATACATGATATTTGCAACCAGAGTTGTAAAGGAACATATGTAGAGTAACCCAAGACTTAGGGCTCAAAGAAAAGGTAAGTCCCTACCTAGAATAAAGGAAAATTTTAGGGGCCATATATCTCCCATGGGATAATGTTACATGCTTTTCCCAAAACAATACTCCAATTTCCATTTTTTTTAAAAGTGATTCACCCAAATTCTATAGAATAAAATTATTTTACCTTAAAAATAGTCCAAATTTTATAGAAAATATATAAAATCCTTAGAAATTCGAATATTTTTACAAAAATATCTCCAAACATTGTATAGTTTGTATATTAAGGACTAGTGATATCCACCAAGGTTTCTACATTATGAGATAAATTTCCATCCTTAAAATTATCCCTAGCTAGAATCCTCTTTGTTCTAAAACAAGGGAATGAGTTGGCAAGCCTGTTATTAGAATATAGTATATCTTGTTTTTATTATGGATGAAAATGAGTTAGGATCATAAGCAAAGTCATCCTAAAAACATAGGTTTCTTGCTTACTATCAAAGGAATAAAATAAGTGAAGAAAACCCCAATTAAGAATACACCAAGATGATATTTGGATTTATGTAAGCGAACCCGTAAATGCCTCTAAAATTTATGCTAATCCTGAAGTAGCGGATATATTCCAAAAAACAAATTAGATTGAATAATTTAATAGTATAAGAGGGTTTGATGATAAGGTTTCTTTGAAGTTGATGAACCCATGTTGATGAGATTTATAGGGATCCCTATTGGGATACCATGGGATAAGGAAGAGAGATAACCTGATGTAGAGAAACATTTCTTCGGGATTTATGAAAAGAAAATAAGAATCATTTGAGAAGAGAAAGCATGCCCAAACCTTAGGATCAAGTATCCTTGCATATAATGAAACATGTTCCATGTAAAAATAGTATGGTCCATACATACGGTTTTAGGATTCTACACCAACTAAGAAAATTCTACTATGAGCATCTTGAGAAAAACTTGAGCGTCCCTAAACTGCCTATTACAATCTCTAAGAAAATCAAGTGCTAAAGTGAAGGAATATTGGATACCTTATCCCATCATGGGAAAATCAAACTCATTGTTTGTGATGCACTAAATAAACAAACCTGCCAAGTCGACTAGGACAAGTTTGTGACCATGAAAAGGGAGGAATTGTTGGCCTTTCAAGATATCTCAAGCCCAACAATAATAGGAATATACTCAAGGAAGAATAATAAGATTAGAGATAATACATGCATAGATAATAAAATAAGGGTACAAAAGGAAACAAGCCAAGGAAAGGAAGAGAAATAAGCCTATACTAAAATAGAGAAAGCTGCAAGTGATATTTCATCCACCTTGGTTCATATGGGCACCCCTCAAGGTATCCCCATCAATAAAACTCTAGGAATCCCATTAGGAGGGTATAAAATACGAATCACAAGGGAAAGACCCAGGTCTCAAGTAGCCAATAATGCGTCTATTGAGAAATAAACATCTCCTATACATATTGAGAAGGATGCCTCACCTTCTAGCATGAAAAAGGATATTGGAAAATACCATGAGGGGAATCAAACTAATAAAAATGAAACATATCATGGAAGAGATCGTATCCCATATATAAGAAGAAATGGCAGAGACCCTAAAATGGAAGGAAATTGCAACAAAGAAACAAGACAAGAGATCAGAACTACAAATGATTATAGGGCATAGTTAAAATAGTACCTTCTAAACTTACAAGAAAAATTCCATATCTTCAAGATGTAACATATGGATGATAAGAAGAAGTTGAAGGAAGAGAATGAAGAGCTACGGGATGCATTAGAAAAATAAACAAGGTAGGTGAGAACAAGGTAGAGAGGATTGGGGAACTGGAGGTAGTTTTCCATAAAGCCATAAAAGTAGTAGAAATGATCTCTTATAGACCCATTTCTAGGACATACACTGTGCTACTTAGGGGAAAATGACACAAGTTTCAAGTTAGGCATATTTTTAACCACCTCCCTCATGAGATATAAAGTCAAGGGGAATTCAAAAAGATCTATCAAAAAAGTGATGAAAGAGGTAAGGACCATATTTGTGAACTCTACTCGCATAATTTTGTAATGTTACACCCTTATAGGTGGTCCCCAACTCCTTATGTGGGGGATGTGAAACTCATGGAATTTTTTTTCTGGATTCACAATAAAGAGGAAAGAGTTGCAAAACTAGAAGTAGAAAAGGAAGAGGAAGAAAGAAACCATTTATGGGTTAGAGTAGAGGAAACAAGGCTAGATGAGGTATAGAAAAATCACAAACCATGACCTTGGGAACATAATTAATACCCATCTTGGAAGAAAATCAAATAGGGACATTTTCTCATTATGAAACAATAGCTAAGGATTCATCGGAAAGAGAAATACAATGTTACCAATGCAAGTGGCAGGATTCACCCACTACCCTAAAAAATTTGGAACCTCATTCTCCAGAGAATTTGAGGGATACCCTATTCATAGCACATCTATACATAAAAATAATTAAGAGGATGAAACTTAGATGGAATGGGCCAAAATTTAAATACCCCCTATTGGTCCACCCTATACCTACATAAGAGGGGTATCTAGAAAAAGAAATAAGGAAATTGAAGGAAGAGGAGAAAACATCAAGGTATCAGGGTAGAGGGGAAACCACCCAGATTGTGCCACATGATTTCAAGAAAGTAGCATGTATAGAAAAATAATTAGAGAAAGAAGGTTGAGCAAGGAAAAATCACTTTTTGAGGTATTTGTTTGTTGCACAAGGATGTCCAAACCCTCCATATAGGGGGTAATGATGGGCCTTCTTTATGTCTCTTATTTATCCCATATTGTATAAGACTAATGACCAAGGACAAGAAATATATTTCCATAAAGAGGGGCCAAATTTATGAAACTCCCTCTTCTTCTCTTGTATAAATAAGATAAAATCAATACATGACAAAGATTTTTTCTTCTGCAATTTTGTAAAGACTTTTAGAAAATAAATGAATGAGAAGCCACTAATGGCCTAACTATTTTGGAGACTAACTTCAATTATGAATATTTTGATATGTATAACTTCTTCTACTATTTTAATAATTTTTGGAATGGTGTAAGCATTGTTGGGCCGTTCATTTTGGGAGTTGCAAAATACTAGATAGACATGATTGTATGATAAATGAGCATAGATATTTTTGAAATGGTTGCACAAGAGGAATAAAGGGACATAGAGTAGGTCAGATACAAATGGATAAGAGTTGTGAAGTATAATTAATGAGATGACTCAAATATTGGATTGACATAGTCATCCTTATCCTATCTGTTAATTGAACTTGATATGGTCAACTTTAGCTAGCTACAAAGGTATATAAATTCTTCAAAGCTAAAGGGAAAATCGTCGCACACTATTCTAAGTAGACATAATTATTGGAAAATCCAATCATGAATGAATAAGGAAGGATTTGGCCCCTACTTCAAAATCTTTTATGTATGTCTTAATGATGGATTTTGGTTAGTATATTTGTAGTATATTTACCTTGTCATGTAATGTTTTTATATACCTTTGGTTATGGTTGTGAATCTAGTCATTATTGTTTCTGTAAATGTAATTTCTTGGATTAATAACTCAATTAAAAATATAAGATCACAACCATACAACCATATTGTTGTGTATTCCTATCTACTTAAAGTCCTGGCTATGCTTCACGTGAGACCTTCTTCCCTTTAAGAAGATTGAAAAATTCCAGTGCATATAGACTATAGTCGTATCTTTTTTTGGTGACTTGCGAGAACCAGCGTCTCGATCAAACACCAACAAATGGTTTTGTTAACATGAATTGTTGTTTAGAAGAAGACATTGGTAGGATGAGTAAAATTATTTATAAGAATGAGATTGAGAACTAGTGGGAAAAATTACTTGAATATTTTGTAGTGCAGGAGGTTGAGTTGTACAAATGGGATCCATAACATGTATGATAGACACTCAAAGGATTAGTATGAAGTGTGATGGTTTGAATTCTGTATAATTCTATATAAGTGGTTGAAGAGGCTTTTGGAAGTCCCAGAGTACAAGGATTGACAAAAGAGTTCACTATGGAAAATCACCAACAATTTTCTAGAGCCAAGGTGATATTTAAGAAGGAATGTCAAGGTATACTAGTGCGAGAAATCCCCCTTTGGATTAAAATATTATTAGTAGAGAAGGGATTATTTCCATTTACTCCAGTAGACATCGTTGAGTAATTTCCTTGTATCATGGGGAATAGGTTGGGTCAGTACTGGTAGGATGCATAATGTAAGAAGGTTGTAATAAGGGGGGTAACTCAAAGGCTAGTGCAAAGGTTGAAATATTTATTAGGATGTTGTCCATTCTAGAATGGTCGTGGCTGAAATAGATGTAAGCAGTGAGAAAGAGGAGTGAGACATTGTGGAAGGAGATTAATGATGAAGGTAGTAGTGAGGGAGGATTGAAGGATTCGCAAAATTTGAGAAGAAAATGAGATATGGTTAGCTCATGGTTAAGGGAGAGAGGGATAGTTATGAGAGGAATCCCAGTAAGAGGAAGTTAGGGTGAAGGAGTATCTATGGAGTCAGAGGAAATGGATAGATAGGTAATCGAGGTTATGTAGCCATCCAAAATTATGATGTAGAATTGACCTCTAAATATTTTGTAGGATAGGTTGAACTTGAATATCCATAAGAAGCTATCAGTTGATTGGATGATATTATTATGGATGTGCACTGGTTGTTCCATGAAGAGGAACCCCTCCAACTTGAAGAAGGTTTACCAAAATTTGTTGGACCTAGACTAGATCCAACCACTCCTTAGGTGCATGCGACAAATAATGTATCCTCTAGTATAAACTATGCTTTATCTTTTCCTAGTGAACATGGTGTAAATCATAGTAGTGGAAAAATCATAATCTTAGTAGGTGAACGTAATTAAGGTAATAATAACACAAATAATTTGAAAGTGATCAAGGAGTTGGTTATTCAATCTTAGCTCCAAGCCATAACTTTATTTACCAACATGATCCTAGTGAATTCATCATGGTAGGATTTAATCCCAATTTTATGGTGGGAATGTAAGGATGATCCCCCATAATCTTTTCAAAATTATGGAGATGAGGAATAGATGATGCATAATAGCACTAGTTTCTTTGCCACTCCATCTGAAAGTCCAAAGGGATTCCATATGATATTCCATATGATTTGAAATTGGTATAATTTAAGACTACCCTAAAAGGGACAGATCTTCATTGTTATATGAAGCTCATAGCTAACCCACCAGGAGAGGTAGCTCCTACTTTACCCAATGTAAAGCAACCATTTATCTTTGAATTTTAGTTACCAAGATCAAAGCAATAGGGCATTGTAGATTTGAAAGAGATTAAGTAGAGAGATGGAGAGTCTACATGGGAGTATGCTCATGATTTAGGTGACCTGATCATGGGTTGACTCTCATTCCCTATTCATGAAACCCATTATAATTAATGGTTCATTTAGGGAGTGCTTCCTTTGACCTGAATCCCCCTAATGAAATAGAATGTTATGACTCCTAGAGATTATTTGGAGCAAGCTATGAGGACCTAATCCATGATTATGTATCTAAGTAGTTCTAACATTATGGCCTCTAGAGTGACTCCAAGCCTCTCTTAGTTATATAATTAGATTGTTTCATTAATAGAGAATATCCAAGAGTCGACATTACCCAAGGTTGGAAGGGAACAAGTATGGTGTACCAAATTCCATGTAGAAGGAAATTTGGCTTCAAAGTCCAAGATTGCAGGGAGGTGTTGTGCCCAACCCCCCTAAACCACATTTTCTGGAATGACCTACCAATGAAGTTGTGCAAGTTGGAATTGCTAACCCCTTTCACAATCCTGCACCATACCATGATTTATTGAATGTTTAGAACTCATTTATGGTGGATTTATATGATATTTGTAGTGAATATGACCATCCTCTACAAAATTGTCTCATTTTGTAGTAATATTCATCAGTTTCTAATACTCTCTACAGTGAATTTTGTAATATGTTTTCCTGTAGTATAAATAAATGTAGGGATATGATTGCTTTGGTTGATAGATTAGATAAAATTGCATTTAGAGTATCTTAAAACTTATAGACTCAAGGAGGAGGAGGCTCCATATGAGGTGGTGGTTTCGAATTCGTAATATGGGTGGAAGATGTGAACGGATCTGATGTTACAATTGTGATGAGGTAGGACACCTTGATCATTATTTTCCTCTACCTAGGAGACCTTGTTGTTCATATTGTAGGGTTAATACCCATGCTACAAAAGAGTGTCCTTACTTGATTGCAAAATGGGAATACCAAAATAGATAGAGAACAATTAATTTGATCAATTTGGAACCTTGACCTAGTATGGCCAAAGCTAGCTGAACTATTAATGTTTTCACTAGAGGGATATATTGAATTGGCACTAATATGTATCAATTGGGACATCCTCAAATTTAGAAAGAAGGACCCAATGCACCAAAGTTTGATCGTATGCAACATAAAAAAAAATTAAAATGTAGTGGAAATGTTTCATAATATCTATGTTCTAGTAGCTCCACCACTTGTGGAAATATAGAAAGAACAAGGTTTTGGATCAATGCACTTTCCTCTTAGTTGTGGAACACAACCAAATGAAAGATCTGAAGGTAATTATAATAAGGTTAACTATATTTTATAATAAGGTTTCATATATTTTATGATATTCTAGATGATGAATAGTTAACTAGGAAGTTGTGCAACACCTTGAGGAGGCCTATTGAAGTTGGGGAGGAGGCAGAAGATTGTGTTGTTGCTAATCTCCCAAAAAGGCACTCTCATTGAGGTAGAAGAAAAAACAAGATAACCAGGAAATAATTTAGATTGGATTCCTAGATAGATGGTTATGATATTAGGGATGTGATGTTAGATTTAAGATCTAATGTTAACAGTGTTCCTAATAAATCATGGGAGGATATGGGGAGACCTAGATTGGTTTACTCACCTATATAGTTGAAAATAACTAATCAGTATAGAATCCTCCCAATTTTCCAACTAGAGAATGTAGACATGGATTTAGTTGGTGTAGATACCATTGCTGATTTCTAGGTAATTGAGATTCTATATGAGAAGGACCCTTATCCAATATTGTTAGGCATGGATTGGGATTTTCACAATTATTCCATCATTGATTTGAAAAAGAAAACAATGACATTTGAAGATGATGGTACTAGGGTTATCTATCCTTTGGAGCCCTATAAAGGACCAAGGTATAGTTAACTTGCAAATGATGTGATGGGAAATGATGTATTGGATCAAATTTATCATATGAATTATAGTAAGAGAACAAAATAAATTAATTCTATATTAGATGGCTCAGTAATTTGGAGGATTATCCATTTTTTTAGATTGATTCAGAATATGCTTTGCGGAAATGACATAATTCGAAATATGAGATATCCTCCCCAAAATGTGCTACAATAAGATATGTTCACTAAATCAAAGAAGATCCATGCAACACCCATGTATATGATGGGCTCTCTAATTTGGAGGAGTTTATAATAAATATGAAGAGAAATTCTATGGAAAACCATATAATCCTTACTTTGGATATGAAATTGAGGGCTACCCGTACTATATGGTGGACCACTCATAAAGAGGGATCTCTACCTGGGATGAAGTGCAAGAAACCATGAGTCTTGTGGTCTTGGTTTTTTACCTGTTGTTAGTGACATTATTTGTCTTGGGCTCAAAATACCCAGGTTCGCAGGTTACACGAGAAGCACCCCAACGCAACGCGGGAGAATCTCTTTTTCGATCACAAGTCAATCGAGTGGGCGAAGTTTTGATGTCAGTGGTCGAGATCCACCTACAAAACCGATCGACGTGTAGCGGGATTTTGGGGCTGCCAAGTTGCCTGGGTTTTAGCACGAAGGATAGCGCCAGTAGTTCAAGGTAAAATCTGGGTCGTCCGATCCAGTTGAGACAGGTGGAAGTCAGTCGGCATATCGGGGATCGTTGTTTCGGGAAACGAAGAGCTTCTCATTCTTTACAGCTGAAATCGTCGATCGACGAAACGCCGAAAAGCACCTTTGGAGCCAAGCAATCCTAGCCCCAAGTCACATCAAGCAAGCCTGGGATTCAAAGCAGCCCCTTTCTAAATAGCGGATGCTATCTCAACCATACATCTTAGGGACACGCGGCGCACACCCGTGCCATGTCGACATTCAGGAGTTCGAGGGGTAAGTGCTCCTTGTCATTTCACATTTCGAAACCTCGAATCCCAAAATGCCGAAAGTGTCCAGGACCTGGGCCCACAACATCACCGAATAAGTTCAGGACCGTCAGATCTGAGAGGGATGCGTGGCGCCCAATTAGGCCATCTCGACGTTTCGCCCATCGCAGATGTGAATAAGCAAGGATTAACTCCTTCCATTTGCGAACGTCGAAAGCGTTTTGGGAATAGACACAGGGTCACAGCCCGTGGTCACTTGGGAAAGAAAGGAGTTGTGCAAAAAAGGGACCGAAGGTGTCGAGTCTATTCGCCGAAAGGATCATCGTGATCTCCATGCGTCATTTGATCTGACCTCGATCCTGGTTTTCCCTTGGAGTAAATGAAGCTGAGAAGGGGTGGTTGAAACCTCTCCTCAGGCATTAAGTGCAAAGTATGGATAATCCGGCAAGCAGTCTGCTCGAGAGGGTTCTGTGTACCCAATTTTCTAAAGAATCCATGCCAAGTCCTCGATCAGCCGGAGGAAATATGCACACGCTAGCTCGACACTTAATGGCTCAGCTACTCCCCTTGCAGGAGCCATGGGCAGTTAAGGTGGCGTCTGACAAAGAATACCCGTCCGAATTTGGCTGAAGGGACACCAAGCCTGGATAACAGAGCATGCCAATGTTAGGCGTTTTTTCTCTGAGTATATAAACTCAGTCTTTGTATTTTGTAATCTATCGATGGTTGAGCAAGGCTCCCGGTTGTAAAACTTTAATGAAGCACTGCTATTCTGGTTATGCATGCATGGACTCTTGAGACTTCTTGTCTTATGAATGTTAGTTTCCTTCACAACTTTGCTTACACTATGTTAGAACGACTCGGAGTTGGAGAATCCAGTCGAGTTGTAACTGTTATAGGATGATGTAGATTTGATCATTGTAACAGTTGCATTGTTTCTAATCGGTCCCTGTGATTTTATTAGCGCTGAACGACTCGAAATTGGAGAATCTAGTCAAGTCCCCCCTTTCAGTTTCTCGAAGCTCTGAACCAGAGGATCTCGCATTCAGATTTTTTCTTCTAAAAATTACTAAAAGGCCTGTTGCCTGAGGTAGTTTGTCCACTCCTCTCACCAAGTCTTCAACCTGCTCATTTTCAAATCAACCCACTGACTAAAGTTAGATCAAGACCTCCTTTGTTCCTCACATGCCGGACCCAGTCCCTGAGTTTGAGTGATATCTTCTCGAGTCTCTACCCATTTGATCACCTATTAAAACTATCGTGACATAAAAACTGATGGGCGTAGGGCTCTGCTCCTGCTGCAATCCAGGAGTGACTTCTGTCGCCAACACCTGTTACCCCCTTAGACTAAGGGTAACTAAGGATATCATGTCTCGAGGCCCATAGGTAGTAGACATGGAGTGTTGAGAGCCAAATTAACCAGCATAGTCTTGTAGGGTCCCTCCTATTCATTGATGCACCACCATACATCACCAGTAACAAAGCAATTTCCATCACACCGGCCTGGCCCCATAGGAAATTATGTGTTGCTTCATGAGGTAATAAGTTTGGTATCATGGTAAGTGTCACTCTAATAATTGAATAATTTGAATATGTTGCAAAGAACTCTTTCTTGATTACAAAACATTTCTTGGAAGTTATAACTATTGACTTATTTAACCTTGGTGGGTGTCATTATGTCCTAGTAAGTTGGTCACCCTTGGGAATGGGGTGCTAATGGGGGTTTCCTTGAAGAGTCATCATACCATTATTGATCATACTTATCACTTTGTGTGCTTCTTCCATTTCGTTTTCTCTTCTTTTGGGTTTTTGAGTAAACTAACCCACGAAGAGATTGTACCTCATTTCATAGGAAGAAGAGGTTGAAATCCCAGAGGGAATGTAATTGGAAAAAGATAAAATCAAATAATAAACCTTGCCGATGCTCACCCAAGGATCCCAAGAACAATGAAATTCGTCTCGAAAAAATGAGGGACATGTAAAATAAATAACCAATTAATCAATCATGTCAACCAAGGTAGATCGTATGTGGGCAATGTATTTCCTTTTTAGTTCCCCTAGTTGTATTCAACTTGGAGAAGCATGATGGACAAGGTAGAATGTGGGCTATGCATTTCCTTTTTAGTTACCCTTATTGTCTTCACCTTGGAAACACATGCAAAATAAATGGCTAATAAAGGGCTTGGAAAAATATGATTCAAAAACAAAAAGAGGGAAATGATGTAGCTAGCCCTCAACAAAGGAACCTATAAAGGAGACAATATGAGCCCTTGCATGTCATGAAACCCCATACCCAAAATTATTACCCCACTCCATCTCATACTCACACATGACTTCATTTCCTTTGGAGGCACTTTGGCATGACTAGGAGATGAGACCCCACCTCTTCCCACCTAGATGCTAGCCTTTGGAGGTTTGGATGTCAACCATATTACAACCTTAATTCCCACCCTACAGGCCAAAGAGGATTTCATCAGAGGATTAAGGCCCTAATGCAAATTTTTCCTAGGGTTTCACACCTTTTAGAGATTTTTTTACCCAGGTTTAGGTATCCTCACAGGACACCTGGAAGACAACGAGTGAGGCCCTTGCTTGACACTAGTTGTGCAACACACGTGGTGCTATAAAGTTTCTATAATTGGGGAGTTATGATGCCAAAGGCGAGATATGAGTTGGATATTAGTGTCTAGGACCTAGGCACTCACATCATTTGAGTTTATAGTGGCCTCTAGAATATCTAGAAGCCTCTCCCAAGCCTCCTCCAAGAGCTATATAACAAAGGAAAGCCTTGGGAAATAGGAGGAAGAATTCAATAGCAAGGTTATGCTACCAAACTATAGAGGTATTCATCCAGAAGTCATTGGAGCCTAGCATGACAAAGGAGTTGTAAGGAAGAGAAAGGAGCAAGGAGATTGAAGGAGCCTACATCAATAATCAAGGTATGCAATTGTGATGTAAGTTTCCATTTACATTAATAGATCTTGTGGTTTTCTCCTATAATTGTTTGCAGTTGAATAGAAAATGTTGGATTTGATTCATATTGTTATAGATTTGATTGAAATCTGATTTGATCTAGAATCCTAATCCTAAATTGGAAAGTAGAGAGGTTCTTGTGTGTATTTTGTATACAGGGACAAGGTTGCCAAGCTTGGATATGGAACTCTAGGACTAAAAAATCCAAGAGATACAAATGACCACCTCTTGAAAGGTATGCATATCTTCTCCTTTCTATAGGATTTCAAGGAATCTATATCTTTGAATCTAGATATAGGAAACCCATTAGAAGTATACCCCTTCCTATATAGGATATCTAGGCTTATCCTAGGGAGATCTTACTAATCCACTCAGTGAGATCCCTATGATAATTTTGGAACAAACCACCTATCCCTTGACATCATTGAGAGGGGCTAGGGTTTGTGCTTTGATGGAAGAGGGATATACTATGGCCTTTTGGCACCTGTAGCATGGTTTATGGCCTTTGGAGGCCCAATGCTCTTCTAAACTAGCTGTGATGTCACCTTCTTGGAGCTCAATGTCACCCTAAGGAGAGATGACATCACCCTTTTAGGTTTTTTTTTATGTAAAAGTTAAATTTTGTGATTTAAATGATAAAATTAAGTAGGTTCATTGATTGAAAAGACATGACTTCTAGTTTAAACATTTTGGTGGCTATGATTTCTCATATAAGTATGGCTATCCACCATTGATTTTTACATCATAACTCTTCCTCACATAAGAGGATCAATTCTGAAATTTTTTCCCTAGTGGCAACATTGTCTCTTTTACTTGGTCTACTATCTCTTCGACGACTTGCTTTGGATTCTACTTGGCTTATTTTGGTGGAAAATTTCTACAACTAGGGTTTTAAGCTTGATTATTCTTGATGAAGTAAGTAAAATCTATAATTTCATTTCATGCATTGAATGGTTATAGTAAATTTGACTTGTTCATATTGAAAATTGTGATATTATTTGTCTAAAACCCTAGGAGAGGATCATAAGGTGCTTCCTCCTCTCTCTAGATCATTCCACCCTTTAATTTTTCAAGTAAATATTGTCTAGACTAAGCTCCTAAATCCCTAAAGTGCTATCACTTTAGTAGTTTGATTCTAGAAGCTTGTTTCTATATATATTTCAAGATTATAAGGAAAGAAGAATTCGCTAGAGCCTAAAAGAGCTTGCTCTATAGCAAATTTGTCTTTTTAAGCTTGAAGTTTGAGGCCCTAAGGTGCTAACACCTCAAACTTCATCTCATTATCCTTAGAAATTACTATCATTTTTCCTCCAAGTTATATTGCTATTGTAATTGACTCTGTAGCCCAAAAGGCACTAGTTTACTCTCTATCTTGTGAAGGAATTTATCAAACAACTCTTAAAATCTATTCTCTAAAGCTTTTACTAACCTTATCTAAATCTAGCTTATCTCACTAAATTTATTATTGTTGTTGAAAAACACTGCTACAACCATCTAAATTGATTCATTTTGTTGCATAATTCACTCTAATTACTAGCTAACATATTCAAAAATTTCTTGGGACAAGTGATAATTGATCTACTTGATAAATGCTAAGTTTTCATTGTATTTTCTTACAATTCTGAGTTAAATTTCTCATGGTTGTTACAAAATACTATTGGTTGTTATAAACCGTCATCTTGCTGGATTTTTTCTTCAACCATCACATATTTATGTTGTCTATTGTCTGTTGAGGTATTTTATCATTTTGGTACTTGGACATTGCTATATATATGCTATATTGTTCTTGTTCTAGGAAGGTACACAAAACTCTTCCTTTGCCTCAATTTCACATAAATAGACCCTTTGACTTAGGTAACCTGTGAGAGGGCACTTCTATATTGACCATTTCCTTGATATCTGATCCATTGAGGTTACCTGGGATGACTCCCCTGGGTTGGACCTCTTCCATCCCTAAAACGTGGGGATTCTTTTTTAAGGTGATAGTGGTGGGTTATCATGTAGTTATGCATATTTGGAGACTTTGTTGGGGCTTTGACAGAAGCACACCATAATTTTTTCCATACTTTGAGACCCATTCATAAGGTTTGGTATAATCATGTGCAGACAAGATGGCATACTGGGAGATGGGATGACCCTCATACTCGCTTTTGTCAGTGTTTTTCCTTTGTAGGTAAATCATATGAAGTTATTGTGGCTTTGAAGATGATTAAAGAGATATTTTTCAATAAAAAGTTGTAGAAGACCTATTTCCCTATTGTTTTCCCTATCACCAGGAGATGTATTATTTTTAGTCACATGTGATACAACTATATTTTCCATTATGTTGTGGAAAAATGGGAAAAGGTGGAGAAGATGTAGATGATATTGAATCATTAAGGCATTTGTATTTTAAAGATCTAAAGGATGAAGATAGATTAAGTAGAAGTGTGACAATGGTGCTAGTTCATCCCATCAATAACCTTTGCAATTGTAGAAGGTCAATATTGGTAGTGAGGATTGACCTAATATGGCAACAACCATAGACTATTGGGATTCACAAATCATGTGTGAAATTGAGCCATTACTAAAGGAATAATAAAACTTGTTTATGTAGAGTTTAACTGATATTAATGGATTCAATGGGAACTGGGATAAATGAAGATGTAATTGAGGCTAAACACTAATCCTATCAAGCATTGGCCATATTACCTCAACCCTTGGGTTAAGGAAAAAGTCTTAAATTAAATTTACTGAATTTTGGTTGCAGGTTTGATTTTTCCTGTGGATGAATTAGATTGGATCATTGACTTTGTGTTCCAAAATAAGAAGGATACTAAGGACACCAAATTTATGTGGAATATAGAAGTATAAACTATGTTTGTGTTCATGACTCCTTTCCTATTCCATTTAGTGATGAAGTGTTTGATCAAATTTCAATAAAGGAGGAATATTCCTTTACTAATAGATTTTTGGGTTATCATTATGGTGCAAACCCCCCTTCCCTCCAAGGGGCTGCTCGACCTCCCGGTCTAGGATTGTTCAAGTCGCTGAGTCGGATTAGCTCGTCAGGCTATTGATGGGAACCAGTTTAACTTGACACATGCCATTCCACCTTTTTGTGCAGGTTATGTGGTACCCGCGAACCCTCTCCTTAGCGTTGTTCAAATATTAATGCCAACAGATGCTATCACTCTATGCTAGGCTCATTCCTTGCATGTGACCATAGACTAAGACCATGGGACAACTCCCTTCGTGACTCTGTGCTTTGGAGTTATTTCTTTTTTTCGAGCTGCTTGCTCCCCTTTCCTGATTCCCAAATCAATGAATTCTCCAGGACCAAATCTACAGTCCACGCTCTTCTCAAAGTCAATGTCTATGATCTGCTCTGTGACTCCATCCTTCGGGAGTTTTCACTTCTCCTAACTTTTTCTCTCCCGATTTGCGAATCAGCGAAGTGTCGATCCAATTCCATGTGTCCTTTCCCAATGGATGCCCATGATTTCTTCGGCTCATGAATCTTCAGGTATTCTCTCGATATTCTCCCCTGATATCTCCCAGAGTGTTATTATTCTAGCTCGTGCAGATTGCTTCCATGTGTCCCTTCCAGATCCAACGGTTTGGATTGAAACCGATCTTCACAACTTCGGGAAGATCTTTATTTGCTCCTGGAAAATCTCCCGGAGTTCCTACTCCCGAATCTCTCGACCTTCTGGCACCTGTCTCCTCCCAATGATGGATGATTTCACAGTCTTCAGGACTTCGCAAGTCCTCGACCCCCTTGCTCACTTAGCGTAATTTTCTTCTCAAGACTTAGGTTATTCTTGAACTTCTTTTGCACTCCTTGCAAAGTTCTACGCAAACGCTTCTGCGATTTTGCTCAGCTTGAAAACCTTCAAGGTTACCAGTCCCTTTTTTTCCTTCAATGGACCTTCTGATGCCCTCCTCACAGCTTAACTCTCCTCCTCCTGAGCTCATAAAACAGATTTATTGAGTCCTTGGCGCACTGATCCGGATTATTTTCGGCATGAAATGAGAGCGGAGATACAATAAAGAAATGCACAGAGATATCGCAAATATCAATAATATAACATAAATGTATCATAGATGCAACCATAAACACAAATATACAGTAATACACAATTTGTATTAATGAAATAAATGTATAGAGACTGTAAAAATACAGAGTGAAAGACTCGCTAGAATGGTGGCAACTTATCTCTTAGAAGAGATGTGACAGCTACTCGCATTCACAAGAAGATTATTACAATGAGGCTCTGAAGGCATTTTTACAATAAAACAGAATGCCAAAAACCCTAGACATCCAAAAACCTAACCCTAGAAGATGAAGCGCCAAAAGTCATGTGGGCCCCGTTTGGGTAAGTTAGTACATCAACTTCCCGGGGTCGTAACTTTTGCATACGATCTCCGTTTTAGGCATATGATAGTCCATTAGAAAGGTATCATCGAGGAGATTCATTTTGGGGGCTCAATAATTCCTTTGGTTATCATTTAGAAGCTTTATCGCAAAAAAACTTCATTTAGGCCCTCAAAATAGCCTCGGAAGTTAAAACTGCTAAAAATAGTCAATTGCCAAAATTGCCAGAAAATTGTTTTGAGCCAGTTGGAAAAGGTGGGTGGCCACCGGTATCCATGTGGATCAGCACTCATTGCACTCGACTAAGTCTTTCAATGGCTTCTCCCTCAGTCTACTTAGAAGTCTTAAGGCATCTCCTTTCCTTTGTCGATGCACTCTTGCAAAGCCTTCCTTCCTCAGAATGTTTAGCAACCCTGGGGTTCTCTTAAGGATTCCAACACTTTAGAATGTGTTGGTCCCATACATTGTCTTACTTTCTCTATGCCCTCATGGCAAAGTGTTACAGATTTGTTACAGGAAAATCCCCCTGCGAACAGGTGAGTATTCAGTAATTTTGTGTCGTGTTTCTTACTGCATAGTCTTTCCTTCCAAGGTACCCAACTACCTTGAAATTTCCTCCTAGGTCTCTAAATTATCCTGGTGTGCCCTCCTGACAGCTTCTCTTCTGAATCCACTGAGTTCAAACATACACTCCTTGTGTTGGCTCACAGAGTTTCCACCCTCTGTTGCGCACTCCTTGCACTTAGCCTAGAGAATCAAACTTAATCCAACACACTCGCAGATAGAAAATTATATCTCTATCCCTGTAGATGATTTATAACATACATCTACAACTTAAATGCATACGAATGACATTCACAACAAAATATCCATTTCGCAGAAATTGATAAACAGGAAAAATTATTACTTTCTATTAATGGTGGAATGTTCATTACAATATGTGAGTCCGAGCTACAACTGAGTCTCGGCTCTTTGTGTTTCTCTCCCTATCTCCTATGCATATCTGCGATGCCTCTTCTACCGGCAACAATACAATATTTTATACAAGAGGGGCTCGACAAACTTCCCTCCAAGCTAAGTTAGTGGTGTCTAATCACCATTCAAAATGCCTGTCTAACGAGTAGATTACAATGATGGAAATCTGATCAAAATCAGTTGCAGATCCCTCCTACCATCAACCACTTGATGGTGACCTTATCTCTAGCTTGTGCAAAGGCACAACTTGTCTCCTCCAATTTGTCAGCGTTAATTGCCTTGATCACACTTTAGATTTTCGAAGGCAAAATGAGAGGGCAGTGCCTCTCCCTTTCTTGAATGTGCACCACTCATGCTAATCAGCTGGTGCATGCTGAGGTGGAGCGATTCTCCTACATCATACTCCATGGCTACAAAAATTCATGAGCTTCCTAGCTCTGCTGAAATCCTCCTAGATCCCAAACTTTCTCCTAGAGTTGTCTTTATGCTCCTCTTCTTCGCTGCTGATGCTACTCCTGCATCTTCCCTGCTTCTCGTGTAGGTTCCTTTCTATCCAAATTCTCCTTGATGACAACTTCTTATGCTGACCTCAACATCAGCTTTAGTATCTCCTCTACGACTTCTTCCAGCTGCTTCGTCGGCTGGCTCGGCTTGTGCAGTCTGCTCAGGTGCAACTCTTCATGCCACTCCATGGGTAGGTCATCTTGATCTCCCATGTCACTTTCATATCTTGTGGTACTAACTGGCCACTCTGTTGTAGAATCCAATTCCACAGTCTTTCCTTTGAGCTGTTGTTCAACTACCTCTTCTGATAGACTAACTTTTGTCAGTTCCCTGGCTGGTTCTATCCCAGCTTCCTCCAACTTCAACTCGTGCTGGTATGTCTCTTATGGCATGGATATCTTTTGGCATCCACCTTCTGGTTCCAGATTGTCCAACCAATCCTCTAGTGCTTTTAACTCCATTTCCCACTAAGTGAGTAACTCGATTGGGTACTCTCCTTCTGTTAGGATAGACTTCAGTATTTGTTCCTCCTTCTCCATGACAGTCTCAGCCTATTGTCCCTCTGTTGCTACCTTTGCAACAAATATGCTAGCCCCTCCTCGGTTGCTTGGCAGGAATATCTCGAATCCTCCAATGACCAGAGCACTCCTCTGATCCTTCTCCTCTGTGATGAAAGTTTCGAACTTGTCATCATCTTTATTCACGCAGCTTGCAGCTCCGCATGAATCTTCATGTGGATAAGACCTTTCTTCCGCCTCCTCTCCATCTGTCAAAACCTCTTGCTAACATGAACTCTCAGCTGAGATCATATCTTCTCTCTTGCCCACTTGGCAATTTGGGATGTCTCCTCTGCCCTCCTGGAAGTTTACAAGATCAACTGACCCTTTCACATTGCCCACCTGGAAACCTACGAGATTTCTCCCAAATCTCTTTCCCTCACCATTGAGGTTTATCTCAACCACCTCCTCAACACCTGTTGTTTCTTTCAGGCCAACAAATTTCGAACAGACCACTTAGCCGTCCTTTTCAAAGGCCACTCATATCTCCAATGCACCTTTGCTTCCTGTTGCATCTTAAATGCTAGCCTCTCCATCTCTTCCTAGATTTCACTGAGCTCCTTGTCCATCTCTGTGTTGTTCCTCTGCGGGAAGTCTTCCCCTTGACCATGTTTGTGACCTTTAGCGGCCATCTTGCTTCACCTACAACCCACCTGGTTGTTTACCATCTGATGCATACCTCACAATAGTCTCCACAGAGCATCTCACTCTATCTCTCTCTATCTTTTCCTATAATCTACAAACAATCAAGCTCTGATACCACTCTGGCACAAACCTCCCTTCCCTACAAGGGGCTACTCGACCTCCTGGTCTAAGATCATTTAAGTCACTGAGCCAAATTGGTTCGTCAGGCTCCCAATGGGAACCAATTTAACTTGACACAAGCCCTTCCACATTTTTGCACAGGTTATGTGTTACTCGCGGACCCTCTCCTTAGCGTGTTCAAATATTAATGCCAACGGACACTAGAACTCTATTCTAGGCTCCTTCCTTGCATGTGACCACGGACTACGACCATGGGTCAACTCCCTTTGTGACTCCGTGCTTCAGATTTTTTTCTTTTTTTCGAGTTGCTTGCTCCCCTTTCCTGATTCTCGAATTGAAAAATTCTCCAGGACCAGATCTACATTCCACGCTCTTCTCGAAGTCAATGACTATGATCTTCTCTGTGACTCCATCCTTCAGGATTTTTCACTTCTCCTAACTCTGTCTCTTCCGATTTGCGAATCAATGAAGTGTTGATCCAATTCCACGTGTCCTTTCCCAATGGATGCCCAGGATTGCTTTGGCTCCCAACTCTTTGGGTATTCTCTCGATATCTCCCGGAGTGCTATTCTTCCAGCTCATGTGGATTGCTTCCATGCATCCCTTCTAGATCCAACGGTCTGGATTCAAACCGCTCTTCGTGACTTCGCGAAGATCTTTGTTTTCTCTTGGAAAACCTCCCTGAGTTCCTACTCCCGGATATCTCGACCTTCTACCACCTGTCTCCTCCCAATGATAGATGATTTCATGGTCTTCGGGACTTCGCAAGTCCTCGATCCCATGCTCACTTAGTGTAATTTTCTTCTCGAGAATTAGGTTGTTCTCGAACTTCTTCTGCACTCCTTGCAGAATTCTACGAAAACTCTTCTATGGCTTTGCTCAGTTTGAAAACCTTCAAGGTTATTGGTCCCTTTTCATCCTTCAATGGACCTTCTGATGCCCTCCTAGCAACTTAACGCTCCTCCTCCTGAGATCGTAAAATGGATTTACTGAGTCCTTGGCACATGCCTTGCGCTCGAATGAGCCTTTCAATGGCTTCTCCCTCAGTCTACTTAGAAGTATTAAGGCATCTCCTTTCCTTTGTCAATGCACTCTTGCAAAGCCTTCCTTCCTCAGAGTGTTTAGCAACCCTGGGTTCTCTTAAGGATTCCAACACTTCAGAATGTGTTGCTCCCGTACGTTCTCGTACTTGCTATATGCTCTCCTGGAAAAGTGTTACAGAGTATTCAGTAACTCTGCGTTGTGTTTCCTCCTACACAGTCTTTCCTTCCAAGGTACTCAACCACCTTGAAATTTCCTCTCGAGTCTGTGAATTATCCTAGTGTGCCCTGCTGGCAGCTTCTCTTCTAACTCCACTGAGTTTAGACACACACTCCTTGCGTCGACTCACAGAGTTTCCACCCTCTTTCGCGTACTGCTTGCACTTAGCCTAGAGAACCAGACTTAATCCAACACACTCACAGATAGAAAATTGTATCGCTATCCCTGTAGATGATTTCTAACATACATCTACAACTCAAATGCATATGAATGAAATTCACAACAAAATATCCATTTCACAAAAATTAAACAAGAAAAATTGTTACTTTCTATTAATGGTGGAATTTTCATTACAATATGTGAGTACGAGCTACAAATGAGTCTCGGCTCTCTGTGTTTATCTCCCTATCTCCTATGCATATCTGTGATGCCTCTTCTACCGACAAAAATACGATAGTTTATACAAGAGAGGTCAACGAGCTTCCCTCCAAGCTAAGCTAGTGGTGTCTAATCACCATTCAAAATGCCTGTCTAATGGGCAGATTACAATGATGGAAATCTGATCCGAATCAGATGCAGATCCCTACTATTGTCAAACACTTAATGACGACCTTATCTTCAGCTTGTGCGAAGTCACAACTTGTCTCCTCCAATTTGTCATCATTATTTTCCTTGATCACTTCTTAGATTTTCGAAGGAAAAATGAGAGGGTGACGCCTCTCCCTTTATTGAATGCCCATCACTCGTGCTAATCAGTTGGTGTGTGCTGAGGTGGAGCAATGCTCCTGCATCACATTAGGTATGAATTGAAGAAGAGGATAGGAAAAATACCATATTCACTACAGAGTGGGGTTCCTTTGCTTAGAATGTCACACCTTTGGGACTCAAAAATGCATCAGTTGTCTTTTATACAATTGTGATTGCAAAATATATATAT
>ML778680.1:853813-891790 GCA_009831015.1 Picea engelmannii
CATTCGCCATACAATATATACAATGTTTTTAGGTATTCCGTAGATACCAAAACCCTAATCCCTTAATCCGAGATTAATTTACAAATCAGCTAAAAATAGAAAAATCCGCTAAAAATAGCAAAAACCGCCCCAAAAAAAAAAATTCGGGGCGCTACCCCGAACGCTGCGTGTAACCAGGGGGGGGGCATACCTACCCCCCCCCTGGGACCCCCCTAGGAAAGCGCTCGGTGCACACGACAGAGCTCTAGGTGAAGGGATCGTCATACCCAGTTGTCGTATCTGACGCACCCACACACACACACATGCAAAGAATATAACACATACCCAACAATATGTACCCTTTATTCAACAATTCTTTCAACTACATTTATAATTATTTTAATTCTAATGTACTCATTATGTAAGGATTTTTTGATATTGGGACAATTTATGGTACTAAATCAATAGAGAAATCTATCTCCCTCTTGGGTGGAAATCCTGGTATTTCTTGGAATACATCTTCAAACTCTTGCAACACTAAATAATCTTCAAGGCTTGGACCTTTGGTATTTTCTGGCTCCTCCATGAGCTGCATAAAATTGACATCCTTTCCTAAAACATCTCTTCAGTTGTAAGGATGAAATATCCCTTATAGAAATGGGTCTTGGAATTCATTTCACGGTGCTCTATTTTCCTTCTTCACAAGACATGTAAATGTCTTGTTGTGACAATCTAGGACATCATGATGTTGTTCCAACCAATCCATTTTGATTAGTATATCATAGTATCCCAATGGTAGTATATTTAGGTCAACATTAGTACTCATTCCATGCATACTTATTGGACATCTTATGATTGTCTCATTGATCCTTCTTTTGGTTCTAATGGCTAGCTGAACCAAAATTGAATTTTCAAGCTGACTTTTCTTCAAATGAAATATGTTCACTATTTTAGGATCAACGTAGCAATGGATTTATCCTAAATCAATTAAAATAACAACAGTTTTATTAATGATCTTACCTTCCACCTCAATCACATGGGATTAATGTTGTTCTTGTCGATCCTCCAAGGCTACATATATTCTTCCCATGTCCTATAATGTTGTAGCCTCTTGGATGTTGTGCACGGTATTCATTTTATCTTCTCTATGAGGACAATTCTTGTACATGTGGTATTATTTGCATCCCCAACATTTGATTTGTGTTCTTCCCCTTTTTCCCAAGGATTCTTCTCTCTTGGATTCATTCTTAGCAAATGGATTTTGTTGATTTTTATTAGTGTTTTTTATATTGAAAGGAGAATTGAATCCCTTCCTTCTCTGATCATATTTCTCTTTATTCTTATCCTTCTAAGACTTCTGTAAAGATTCTCTACCCTTTCCTTTCCCATACAGGTACTTATCCTTTCTAATGGTCTCTGTCACAGTCTTAGGTTCATCATATTGAATCTTGTCCTTATAGAAAGATGGAAATCCACTCAGAAACCTTTGTTTATTCACCTTTTCATCCTTGATAAACCTCACATACTTCAACAATCCCAATAAATTATTTTCGTATTTTTTCGTGGTCATGCTTCCCAACCCGAGTTCAAAGAACTCTTTCATCTTCTTGTCATATAAGTTCTCTGAAAGGTACTCCTTCTGAAAATATCTCTTCGGTTGCTTCCAAGTGATCATACTCTCATTAATGTGCTCAAATTTATTCAACTAATCCCACCACATAACAACATTTCCATGCAGATGATATGTGGCAATTCTGGCTTCTAGGTTAGATGAGTAGTTGTGCAACTAAAAATACTTCCTAATTCCAAGCGACCATTCTTCATTGTAATCTTTCCTTTCTCTTTCACCATCAAAGGATGGTGGATTAAGCTTCCTCGACTCTCCTTGAAAACTATCCAATGCGTGTATTCTTGTTTGGTTCCTAATAGGAGACACTTCTAGACTACTTATGGAGTCTTCAGATGCATAAAATTTCTTTACTGAGTAAGGAGGTGAGTGATGTCTATGAATTGTGCTAACTCTTCTTGAATGACCATATGTTATGTGGTTATATCTCATTTCATGACGTATGCATTATTCCTCCTATCTTGAGTCTGATCCATTCTTTGCTTGCCTATGCAATTGATTTAGGCTTTGCATTATTTGAGAATTTATTTGATTTTGTTCTCTCATCATCTTCTCATTGTCTTCTTTGTAACTTTTCACTTCTATTCTCAAGTTTCTCACAGTCTTTATTAATGTTTCTTGTTCCCCTCTACTCTTGTGTCCATTAGATTCTATCTCTTCATTACCAACACTAATATTTTGACCTTTGGCTTCTTTCTCATGAATGAAGTCTCCATGTCCTTCCTCTATGTCCCAAATATGCATTCTTATATTGAACTAATATGTTTATATCCCTTAATTCTGCAAAATTTGCAAGTAACCATTTTTTGTTAGAATTTTTCATATTATAGAAATTTTGTCAATTAATGCTATAGGTCCTTTTTGTGCTTAATTCATGAAGAATTATATCGTAGTTTTCCCAATTATAATAATTCCTAGTTATTATTCTCTAAACCAACTTTTAAATGACTATTCTTTTTCTCAATTATGAGTCTTCAGAAACACGTTATTGATGGAAAAGGAAATGAAGGAATATCCATTAGCACATACAACATAGCTTCATTGCTCAATGACCATCCAATTATTCATTCGGATTTAATATTGATTGTCGGTATAGTTTTCTTTAGGATTAAATAATGATCGTGGATCTGCTCACTAGTGACCTAAAAATTCCATGCAACCACAATGCACATCAGTTGTTTGACCTTCCCTTTTTTAGATCTTAGTCATCGATCTATTCTTCTTTATCATATCAGGTCCTCGAATTACAACCATTGTCTGATCATATACTAGATTGATCTCTATTGTTGATATGTATTAATGGGTTCATCGTGGGTCTAAGGCATATCCCTTCTTCATTTCAAACTTATGTGACCTCCAAATCACACCCTCACATTCCTCCAAACTCATTTTGCACCTATACTTGGAATATTTTAAATCCTTTCTCCGTAGGTCTGAGGCATTTTCATCCACCCTTCTGTGGCCTCTAGAATTCACCCTCATGATCCACCGCACTCACTTTCCCCCCATACTTATAAAATTTTCTAAGTATTTTACCATGGGTCTGCGAGACATCACGAGTCATTGGATCCCTCACCCTCTAGGTCGTTTGATCTGTGATAAGTGATGACCTTTTGGGCCATCCAATCTGTGACAAGTGGTTACATCTTGAGTCGTCTAATTGATTCCTCATACTTAGAAAAATTTTAAATCTCACTGTGGTTCTAAGCCTTTTCCGGATTCATGTGTCCATGATGTTATCTCGTTTGTCGATTTGATTTATTATACTTAGTCATTTTTTCAAATCTCACCACGAGTAGCGAGTCTACAACATTTTCCCAATTCTTATATTTGTGACCTCATCTGTTTGATTGATCTACTCTTGATACTTTTCCATTTCTTGAGACATCTATGTCCAACCGATTCTTGAAACTTAGTCATTTTCAATATCTTATCGTAGGTCTCTTACACTTAGTCGATTTTCAAAACTGCTACCGCGAGTCTACAACATTTTCCTGAGTCACTTGTGATCTCGTCTATCTCATTGATTCTCCATACTTATTTGATTTCAATATATCACTATGGATCCATGGGTTCATGCTCACTTCTTCATACACTCCTGATTCTCTGTCGTTCTCACTATCTCTGCAATTTCTTGATACTTATTCATTTTTAGAGATTCTTGTGTTGATGTTGCAAATGAGGTGTCTTCTGCATGGGAATATTCTTCACTTTCTAGATGACATGGCATCAATACGTTTCCTAACATGTGGCATCTATAGATCTTATTTTTATAAATCTGATGTGGAACCCCCTTGATGTGGCACTAATCTAGCTAGACACATGGCGTTGATGAGGTTGTTATTATGACGTTGAGGTGGTTGAGTTGGACCACAGGGTATTAGGCCCTAATACTTTGATATTATCCATTGATCTATAATGATCAATAGTTAGGATTTAACCTTCTTCAGATCCATAATTCTTCACAACAAAAGTTGATGCCTTCCATGCGGTTCCATACCCAGCTATTCTCATTTAAATTATGTAACTCTGCCTTTTCTTTATAAAGCATTTGTAGTTGTTTTCCTTTATGAATATGGGATATATATATATATATATATAGATATATAGATATATATAGTGTCACTATTCATGTCGATTTGGGCAGCCAAGACCTTCTTTTCAAGCTTGGTGCTACTCATATCTATAGTAGGATTCATCTGAATTTTTTTCACTCCACGCCCCTTATTATTGCATAGCCCCAAATGTATTTCATGCACATACATATTCATTCTTAATTTAGGGTAGACACACAGAGATATTTTGCTCCACATACATTTATTTCTCAATAGTTCCACTCCACTTTAAGGACACTATAATGCCATTATGTAACATACCCATCCACCAGCAGGTTGTGTCATGCTACTACAAAATCTCATCTCAAGAATTGGGTTTGAATTATGATAACATTTAATTAGTCAAGAAGCATGGGAGAAACAAAATAGAAACACATGCATTATTCAAGATTCATTCTAGACTTAAAAAACAATGCTTAATCATGCCATGCACGACAATAACCAGCAAGTAGGCACATTACAGATACATATCTCAAGTATAATAATCAAGACACAGTGGAAATAAATATACAAGCAAAGGAAACCATGACAAAGAGCACTTATATTAAACAAAACCAATCACTAACTGGCTACATACCTAGGATGTTCCACCCAACCTTAGAAATTTTTGTTCCAATTCTTAACAATATGTCACCCCCAAGCCAGGGCTATGAATCCATAAGGACGGGTTCTATAGTAACACTCAACTTCCCAAAACATTCAACACTCAATATCTCATAGGTTTCTCAACATACAACAATTCAAAGTACACCAACTCTCTTCTCTCCAGCCAGTACAACCCAACGACAATGAACCCTAGCAGTCCCTTGGGTTGTTCACTTCTTTCTAGGGATCCAGTGCATCTGGTCAAGAATATCCATGTTGGGACTCTCAGGATTCACAGCTTTAAACAAGTTTTAGCACATACCAATGCATCTTAGGAATACAAGCACCAATTCATGGCTAGAATACACTAGCAATTACTACATCCAACAAAACAATGGCTTTTTACCTTAGCAATTTGTCCCCATATCCCAACCAAGAACCAGAATGAATGAGGAATAAAGAATGAGCAACAAATGAATGAAGAACCAAAAATGAAGAGTGAAAGAGTGAATGGAGAAGAACCACGATAAATAACCATCTGGAAGAACCCCCGAACATCCCACATGAGGTCTTTATATAATTCCATGCAATAAATATCCACATAGCATTTTCCCCAAGAAGATCATGTAACTACTTCTTTCTCTCTAAAATTACAAGATGGGAAAATCAAATACAATATAAATACTTAGCTACTTTATCCCCCTCTCTCATGGAATCATATCCCCATATAACTCTATCCTTGTCCATATTTCAACCAACGATGTATTTTATTATTTTCAATGTTCAAGGTATCACATTTCCTAGGCACTCCAACCTCTTTTTAATTGTTCGGGAACTTCGACCTTTCATCAAATAAAAAAAAATACATTATTAATATGGGGACTCAAAAATGGGGTATTACAACTACTATAAATACATTTGGAATACCCGTAAACATGATAAATACATCAAACCTGGGGGAATGAAATCCTGCACCCATGTTAATCCTCATCAAATGGAGGATCACATGCCAATGGAACCATGTCCTGGCTAGAAAAATCTCTAGCAGTCTGACTGACCATCCTTTCCCTTCAAAGTAGTGGGCACCACTTAGATGATGCTCTAGCACATGATACCAAATATCTATCATCTAGGTCATTCCATCCTTTGTTTGATGAATTGATTAGTAGGTTGTCAAATCAACCTTGGATATTCTCTATTAATCCGTCCAATTCTTCTACCACATTGGACTCTGATAATCCTAGATCAATAGAAAAATCTACCCCCCTATGACCTACTTGTCCCGTTGTTGGGTTGTTTCATGCTTGCATGCATATTTTTTAACACTGGAGGGTTGAAGGCCCGGGGTTCATCCAAAGTGACCAACAAAATACCCAAGCCATGAATATATCAATTCTCAACCAAGACTGAGGAAGGTCTCACTTGAGACACCATGAGGATCATATAGACCATTTGGTCTTGTGTCGGGGATGAAGGACTAATCACGCGTATATCCATCGGCGATTGCATCCATGTTATTCATTGCATATTACTTAACATATGTTAAAACATAATGGAAATAATGCATTCAATCCTACACATAATTGACACGTCATAGGTACAGAACCACTGCAGCTAATTTATTATCATTCTCATTCAATAATGCACAAGCATACATTAAGAAAAGCATTCATTGACGACAATAAATATTTCCTTTCTTATACATTTTCCCATTATTACATTACATTGCACCATGTGCATTTATTTAGTCTCTATAGGGAGGATAGACTCAGAATTACAATTAGACACATTATGAAACATAGGCCCATAGTGAGCTCAATCAAACTAACAATTCACAAGTTCTCAGGCTAACTAGATAACAACTAGCAACTAGCCAACCAACCCTCTTCTGTTGTAATTGTTTCATTTTATCTTCTTCTTAGCTCTAGTATTATGTCTCTTTTAGTTCTGCCCCACTCTTTCCTCCATCTTGTAGTCCTGCACACTTCTATCACTTTCCTACATTTCATGTAGCCTTTCAGGAATTAGGGTAATCTTAACTACATTGCTAGCTCATCTTCCTTCTACTCCATGTTCTTTCATGTTGATGGCAGTAATCATTCAAATATATTTCCTGAAGATTCTTTTTTTTATTCCAATATGCATGTGTTTTCTTCTTGATTTATGGTGTGCATCACAAAAATCGAATCGATGCACATTGGAAAAACTCAAGCTGGCACACATTAACAAAACTTGATCTAGCATGTGCGCCTCCTGCTACCCCTCGTGCAACTTCTTGAGTATGCACAAAATTGATATAGGCATGCACAACATCGTTTGTGCATGTGCATGATATTTACCAAAAAAATTGGGTGCCAACAGGCCCCCGCCACTATTACTTGGCTTGTTCTTGAGCCAACTACCTTAGGGAATGACTAATGCCACAAATGGAATTATGTTCTTGAGTTCTTGCATGAACTCCTTGAACCAATGATCAAGTTCATTGAGGGTCCCTTGGAGTTCCTGGTTGAGTTGAACAACCACTTCTTCTTCGGTTGTTGTTAAGTGATGGATAGTCATGTTCGTTACATTCATTTTCTCAATCAAGGGGCATGTAACAATCCGCACGTATGTCAACTAGGTATAAAAATTTGATGCCTTATCGGCCACAGAAGTGATGATTTTTGATATGTTTTGTTCCTTATCCTAGGATGGAGTGGTCTCTTTTTTCTTTAATGCAATAGTTGCCATCGTAACAACATTCTCGTCTGGGGGGAAAGACGTTAGACTACTCTTCTTTTGTGTGACCTCAACCTCGATTGTGCGAACTTTATCATTAATAGCAGATAGTTCTGGGGGGGGTTGTAAATGGTTCCAAAAAATTAAAACTATGGTCAACTACCCATAAAAATTCATGGACTCTATTCGAGCCACCCCTGATGGATAATTCTGTTGTTGCAACCTACTACTGTAATTCTATCTCCTTTTGTGTTAATTCTTGAATCCGTGCATGGAGTTCTATAGTTTGTGATTCCAGGAGTTGTATTCACTCAGTAAGCACTCTGATTTTCTGAGGGGATAGGATCTCAGATTGGACCTATGTAGGATGACAAATTTGGACATAAGCTTCGTCCAGGATAGTGAAAACTTTGGTGTGGCCAACTAGAGTAGCCTCATACTGGCTCTTTGTCTCAGTATGCATAGCAACCTCAACAATGTGCAAGTCTTGTAGATCTTTCCAAGATGCCTCGAATTTATTGCTGCAATCAAGATTTGGTGTCAGCATGGCTATATATTTCTTAGTCAATATGAATGTGGATTTGGGTATGCTCTTGGGTGAGATGTTGATTTCACTCCCCGAGTTTGTAGATCATAGTAGTGATAAAACCATGTATCTGTTGGAAAATTGATTATCATTGATGTCAAATTTAGAGGAATTATATAATCCTATAGAAGCATTGGGTATAATTGAAAAAAGTCTCCAAATTGGTCCCCTGATGGCGTAGCTTTAAGCATGGCCCTCATGAGAATATGCTTTGAAGAAGTCTACAAAAAACCCATAGGTGTGGTCATGAGGCCCAAAGTTGACTGAGGAAAATGAAGTTGAAAAATACTTCAACTACATACAAAACCATAATATATGGATAGTACTCTTCATGCCATTTCCAACAGTAGGTGTTACACCACGTGGTTCCTCATGGTTGAGGAGTTATGCCCTCTAGAAGTTGGAAGCCTCGAAGAATGGTTAAGAAGCCCCTAAACAGTTACAAGTCATTAATTAAAGTGTAAAACAATTGTAACAAGAAATAATGAGTTGACCATAAAATCATGAAAAATGGTAAAATATGCATTAATTAAATGGTAAAACTATTGTAACAAGAAATAATGAGTTGACCCTAAAATTAGGAAAAAGGGTAAAACAATTACAAGTTAGCTCCAAAACAAGGCACTTGAAAAGTATAAATAAGTAACCTAGGAGTTCATTTGTTAAGTTAACTCAATTCATTTTTATCTGAGGTAACTAAGGATATCTAAGGAAAATTTTAGAGGCAATATGAAGTGAATAAGGGTGAAATTCCAAGGGAGCATGAAGTCTTGTGATGGTGTACTCTAAGGTATGTTATTTAAAGGTCATATTACCATTTTCGCTATAACCATTTTTATAGAATAAATTAGATAGCTAAAATTGGATTGTGTTTAGAAGACATATTAAGGTACATGTGGTAAAAATTTCAGCATCTGGATCATTGTATGTTTGGAGATACACTCTATGGATGATAGGGTTTTTTACTAGTCCTGAAACTAGTCTCAAACAAGTGTTCCAGGTAAAACAGTCATAACTTCTTCATAGAGAATCCAAATTATATGATATCAATTGCATTGGAAATATTATAGTCCATAGTATGTTTTTTTTTAGTTTTATAACCACATAGCAAATATTAAGCGCGTGGAATTCTCTACAAGTTCGCTCTCCAGAATAGGCCATAATTCAGTAAGGTATGCCATTTTCACTATAAATTTTGTTATGAGAAGGTTCAGATCCTAAAATTTTGAGGATATGAAAACAATATCTTAGAGTATCATTGTTTAAAATTGTATATCTTTATTCATTATAGGTATGGCGTTATTCTTATCTAAAGTTAGGGTTTGTTACCAGTCCAAAAAATAGTCCCGCGAGACTGAGGTAAAGGTTGACAAAGATGCTATTATTTTGTTTTTGAAGATGAAGAAGGTATAAGCATCTATGATCTGATGCACCAGGTATATTACATAATCAAAGGTTTTTGTACATGGTTGATGAATGGTATGGTACATGGTTGATGCATGGTATGGTACAAGTTTTGGTACATGGTTGATGCATGGTATGGTATGAGTCTTTGGCACATAATTTGGTACATTGTTGAGACAAATAGGTTGATAATGGTATATCAGTTACAGTGACAAAGACAGTGGCATTTACAGGTTGATGTGAGAGTGGCAGTGACAGGTTGATATATCAGTGACAGTGGTAGTGACAAGTTGAGTCTACACTTATATTTCAGGGCGATAGGACGGGGAAAGGAAATGGTGTTATAGCCTCCTTTTGGTTGGTGTCGAAGAACGTAGGGAGTTCGATCTTCCTTCAGGTTGGATCCTGTAAACTAGGGGGTTGGAGCCTCCTTCCAATTGTAGCTAGAGAATTCAAGGAGTTGTAGTTTCCTTCATGTTGGAGCCTATAAACAAGGGGTTGGAGCCTCCTTCTAGTTGATGTTGGAGAATTTGGAAGTTGGTGCTTCCTATGAATGTATTCTTTTGATATATAAGAAATAATTTTGTTGTTTTCTCCCATTTGGGTTTCCACGTAAAATATGGTGTACTGTGCATGTGGTTATTTGATGTGATATTGCTTATGGTTATATGTTCATGAAATGTTAAATGAATTCATAAATTGTTAAAGATTATATATTCTGATTGAAAGTGGTAACTAATTGCATAATAATGATTCACCCCCCTCCCCCCCTTCTTAGTATTCCAACAGTATCTTGGTGGTAGGGGCCTAAGAAAGGTCGAGACTCGAGTTGTGTCTTAGCTAATTCAGAGGGTATCATGGAGAGCAGGATGACACTCAATACTCTTTGTTGGCTCGACCCTATGGTGTCGATGGATTGGAGATCCAGGGGTAGAGATTCTAAAGGTGAGGGGAACGCAATTTTTTGACCTAGAATTTCCTCCTTCCTCGCCATATCATTTTGAAACGCTTGCTACTTGGCCAATTGCATGTGAGGATCCTTCATTATCTTGGTTATTTATTGGCTATGTTATGGGGAGCCACTCTTTGTTTTCTTTAGAGTTGTTGTATGCTGGCATTTTTTAGAACTTGGCCAAACCTTTGATTGAGTTGACGATGGTGGAACCTCGTCGTCGATAGGAGTCACACGGGGTGAGGGTGGTTGATCACCCTCTGGGTTGGAGTCAACTTTGATAGGGGATGGAATATGAGTTTTAGAAAATAACTTATTCTTTCACATAGATTTAGCCTCCACATTTGACCCACTAACATTCTATATGGGTTCATCTAAAAGGGGAGAAACCTTATCTCAGTGCCAGGCAGCAACCATAGCCCACTTTTGTTCTCTAAATTTATTACTTCTAACTTCAAACTCATATTGAACTTTCGAAAAGGGAGGCTGGTAATCATCCATCCAACCTGCAACCCCCTTTAATATGTCCCTTTCCACAATGCAAAAGGGGAGTTTGACTTCTTCCTTGTCTATGGTTTCATGGAGAGATATGAAAACATTATATAAATAACACTTAAATTGAATGTAATCAACAAACTTGTCAAAGAGGTGCATCAAGATGCATACTCTCTCATTGGAAGCCACCATTAATTATGTGAACCATTGGTGAAATAATTTGGTGACAATTTCATGGAAATAAAGATTCTTTGAGTGTTGGAGACTTAGGAACCAGGGGGTGATGAACAAGGGGGAACCTTTCATGCATGTTTCAAATCCTAGTGTAGGTTTCCATAGCACCATGCCCAACAAGAGGATAACCCAACTGTAGTGAAATTCCTTTCCCCGATCTTGAGCATCGAGGAAGTTGATGATGAACTCATTTAGAAAGTATGGAGTCCACGACATATGAATACCTTTAACACATCGTTCTGATGTGAGGAGTACTCCTACAATGCGTTCCTCCTTCCGACACTTGCAGATGATCTTGCAAGATAATAACTGTGTGGAAAATTGAATTGCGGGATTATTAATATCAGGGATTAAAACCCCTCTCTTTCCTCTGCATGTGTTGAATCTAGAATAGACCTCCTCCTGAGATGCATCCTTTTCGTTGAGGGTTTCTGTAGAATCTTTGTTAGAAGTTGGAAGACCAAAAATTGTGTGCATGATGTTTTTGTAAATAAGGTAGGGTTGGTCCAAGCATAGGTACCCCCCATGCAATATAGTGAGGAGGAAATGAATGCATGCCTGAATATCCTGGGCCCGACCAAATAGTGAACATTTGAGCAAGGAGAGAATGTCAAATTCCCTCAAAGGCCTCTCCCATTCCTGAGTCACTACTTGTTTAGTGCCATATTCCCTCTAGATGACCTTTGTATATTTGTAAAACTACAACTCCATGACCTGATTGGAATCCCTAACATTACAGTCATCCCATTTCAGTAAGGGAACCTTCACGAACATTGACCTTTCAAACTGTACATCACATGGTAGCACTGGATTAGGAATCAATTGTTCCTTCATGGCTTTATACTTTGGTTGTGCCTAGGGTTTTCTTGAATATGCCATGCTCATGACCAGTTCTGAAATTAACAGGAGAAGAGGATTCGATCGTTGAGTAGTTAATAGGGTTAAGCATGTTTATCAACAACCACCTTGGTAAGATAAGAATGAATGGGTGCTCTCATAATTCATAGAAGAAGTAAGGAGATAGAACAATCCACTTATCTTCAAGATAATGAAGTTATAATGGCTCCTGTCATTTTGCGAACATGGAGTTACTATCCAGCCCCTTCTTTGAGTTGGCTAGTACTATCTTTCATCAAACCGTTGAAAAAATCATGTTGGTCACCAATTAGTCATTGTCACCTTAATGCCGAGATTTCTGGAAACCAATGATATTAACTGTGTCTTTATGATAAATAAGGAAAATCGTCCTCCTTTCAACGACATTAATGACCTGCTTTTCCCAAAATTGAATAAATTTGACATGGTGCAACTGACTATCATATCAATTGTTATTACTACAAAAAAAAATTGTCATCGAACATCTCCAATTAACAATGAACTAGATGGTTGCATACATGCACTAGTATTATTCTCCAAGGTGTCACGCATGCTTCCGATGCACCCTTGCAGTAGTGCACCCTATATTATTTGGCCGCAAAAACCCATGTTGGGTCATAGCACTTCCTCATACTTGCCCAGTTGGTGATCTTTTTCCATAGAGGCATTGGGCTAGGCTCGGTCAGTTCTGGTAGTATCCATAGACTAACCATTTCATCCACACTTGTGTCGAACTCATTTGTTTTCTCAATGGGGTTGGGGAAGAGAGAAGCATGGAAAATTCCTTTGGTTACCATAGATGGATTAACAATTTCTATCTTTCGTACACACAACTCCCCGACTTTCCGAGTAGAGAACCAAGGGACTGGGGGTACAGGGTGATTTTTTAGTAGTGCGTGTCGGGCCTTCAATCTTCGCGCCAATGTGCCAGGTGCCAATTTGAATCCTCTACACGCCCAACAAATTGAGCTAACAGTTACATATCTTGCATTTCTATGGGTCCGGATAGATATAAATGTGGCCATCAAACACTGGGAAAGAGACTTAAAAACTCAAATTCCAGCAAAAAATATGAAGACATTTCCTTGAAATAGTTTCACTTGGTTTTTTTAAAGAAAAATAGGCTTAAGAGATTTAACCACTGCCGAAATCGGGAAACTGGTATCTATAAGTGGGATTGTGATTCGAAAAATTGAGGATTGGCCAGAGGTCTTACAATCAACTTTCAAGTGCTTGGATTTTGGAGGAGTGATAAAGAATGTGGAGCAGCAATTTAAATACACGCAGTTCATTATCTGTGTGAATGCTACTTGCTCTAATCAAGATAGATGGGCGCTTCTTCGTTAAGTGAGAAAGTCTATAGATTGACAAAGAGCTAATTATGATTACTCAAGTGAATTCACAGATCCAAAAATGGTAGGAGAAGCCTGGAGATTGCGATCTTGGTAGATCCCTGATATTCCACAGGATCTCGACACCCTAAGGTTGCTATCTAAACTAGTGCCATGATTTCTTTGGTTCATGAAAAATGCTATTCTATCCCTTTTGCTATCAATTATAACAAACTACCAATTGTGTCTGGTGTGCTTCTTCGTTCTATATATAGAGATTAATTATGTTGGGGATGCTATGATAGAGAAGTAAGGGAATCGTTGGCTATAATTTTCTTTCCAATGTCTTTATAAAATATTTTGCAGGTATAATACAATCAAGGAAACATAGTTAGCGGATTATTTGGGACATATCTAGATTTGGAGGCAGCATTTGAGGGGTAATGGCAGATTCTCAAGATAAATCTCAGCAGACAGAGAATTAAGCAGATCGAAATTGTAAGGCAAATAAAAGATCAATTGAATAAACAAGTGGCATATGACAACTATGAAGACCATCCTATTCTGAAGAGTTTGACCATCAATCTCCAAGCAAGCTACTGCCACCAGAAGCTGCACAGGTTTCAAGGAAAATAAAATGCTCTACGCAAATTCTATAGGTATCACTTTCACAACGATTATCTCCAGTTTTCTACGCAAAGGTGGCAGAGTTCCCCCAACAACACACAAAATGCCTCGAATTGGTCTCCAGATGCAGCCGATGACTCATCACAACATCATACCCAAATTTTTCTCAAGATCTATGATTGTAAAAGATTTTTTGTTTTAACTTAATGATAGTCAAAGTCGAATTTACTATTTTTAGTAAAGTTGTTTAGGAGTTGTCCTCCTTCAATGTAACCAGATACACTATTATAGATAGTAGTAGTTCGACTCCTAGTAGCCTAGTGTGGCCATAGATCTATAAATAGTTGGTCACTTTTGATGTAAAAAGGGGGGTTGGCAGATGCAAGGACGTTTTTCTTGATATTGTAAGAGTCTTTGTATGTACATCTTGTTTTCTTATTCTTCTTTTGTTTTTCATCTGTTTAAACTGTTTGTGTTTCATTCTTAATTTATCAGAATTCATCTTTCATGGTGCTCTAATTTTGTTGTATGTTTCATTCTTTTTTCATTTTAGACAACAAATTTAAAATTGAAAGTTCATCACCTGCTTAGCTTTTGTTCCTTTGAAGAGTTCTACCTACCAACCATTGTTTTCATTCGTTTTCAAGGGCTGATTCCATTTCCCAAGAGATCCTTATCCTTATTTCCAGAAACACTCTATAAAAATCTCTTCAATCATCAGAACCTAGCCATCAATCTAGCAAGAAAACCTATCTATTAGAGACTAAGTGACAAGAGATATCCCTCTCTGAAGTGAATAGGCTAGTGTTTAGTTCTAAAGTGGTTTTGTGGTTACCTTTGTAAGTTGTTTCTTCAGCTAAACAATTTAATCAGTGTTAACATTTTGGCGCCATTGTTGGGGACCGAAGGTGAAATCTTCATTGGGATAAAACGACAAGGATCGGATTTGACTTATGATGGTGAACATAGGTAAAACACAAAGAACGTTGTACCATTCACCTGGAGACTCCAATCATGCTTCAATCAGATTCAAAGACTCGATTGGGGGATGAATTCCATTGACAGAGACATGGAAGGACATCATGGTAAAAGAAATTATCAAAGCTTCAGTTTTTTTCCAATAGATCTTATTATTTTTCATCAGTTACCTCTTGTCCTTTCATGAACAAGTTAAAATAATTTGTCTTTACATGTTATATTCTAATCAAGACCACGAATCTACATTTGAAAATCCTTCTTTAAAAAATGCATATCTTTCTTATTGCATCGTTGAGCTTGACCAAAAACCTTCATCTAAATCACATGATGTTCAATACCAATCTGATGAGTTTCATGTGACCAAGGTTGATCTTATACCTCCTAAGCTTGATACTATATCCTCTAAGATCCCAGACAGATATAGTCCTCTCAATTTTCCTCATCCCTTCATGATTTTCTAATAAAGCATTATAAGTATCTCGCTATCTTTGATGGAGATAACCTCTCGGCTGAAAAACACCTTCATGGTTTTGAGCATTTCAGTGACATTTTTGAGATTGAATATGAGGATGTTTTAATGAGATCATTTTCCCAGTCATTGCAAGGAGAGTTCAAATAATGGTACAAGCACCTACAACCTAAATCAGTTGTCTCATGGGAGGAATTGAAGAATGTCTTTTTGTAATTTTGGGGAAAGAGGAAATATTTGGATCTACATCTTATAGAGTTTTATGCCATGAAGAGGTAGAGCAGTGAAAATTTTTCTACGTTCAATAGAAGGTTTTCCAGTATTTATTACAACTTTCCCAAGTAAATTCAACCCATTGAAGTTGTTGCCATGCTCCATTATGCAACAGCCTTTCATCCAGATTTCTCTTTCCTTCTAATGGAAAGAAAATCTAACTCCTTACAACAAATGTTTAATGATGCTCAAGAGGTTCAACACAATATTCAAGCATGTAAACAAATTCAAAATGAAGAGTTGGATGCTAAAGAACGTGATAGTGAATATGAACAAAAAACAATTGATTTAATTTTGAGCAGAGGTTTAATAATATTATGTGTTCTCTTGAAGTTTTAAATGATGATGATTTTGTAGAGGATCATATTCCACTAGTTGAAAAAGAAGGTGTTAATTTAGCTTATGATTCATCTCATGATAAGCATGGAGTTGATTGTTTTATGTATTCATTTGTAGACAGTCAAGAAAATGAATTTGCAGATCATCCTGTTGAAGAGCAAGTGGATGTCCCAAGCTTTTTCATGTTAGATGACATTGCAGATGTGGATGATTTACCCAGGTATGATGAGTACAATGATGACTATAAGGTTAACTTTCCATAGCAAGAAATTACATGGTCTCTATCATAAAATGATCTTGTGGCTTTGTATATGGAAAATTTCATCAGTTCCGATTTGCAATTAGATATAGGTTTGTCAACAAGAAATGTTCAGTCTCAACAGTTTGAGGAAAGAAGTAAGCCTGCATATTTTAGTTATGACAATGATGTCGAATAAGTAGATGGAAATTCTCCACCCTTATGCTTTGGTTCATTTAAATTGTTGTAAGAAAATTTTGAGACCATCAATTAAGTTGAGGAGTGTGGGATGATGCAAAGGCATCTAGGATCATTTTTCAAATTGACAGTGAAATGCAGCAATTTTCTCGTATGTTTGATGACCCTGTTGTTGATTGTATGGAGGGTTTCAATAGTTAAAATTTGTAGCTATTGGACAACCATGAGTTCGAAGATAAGCTAATGTCCAAATCAACTATGTATGTTTTTCCAACAGGGGTTTCATTGCAGCAATTTAGTGCATATTCTCATCCCTTTTATGACAACTATCAGTTAGATTCACATGAAGGAAAAAATGTAGTTGGAGGGGTCACACATCAGAGTGACAATATTGAGCAATGTTTGGACATCAATTTGTTTTCCTATAAGGATCCTTTTGCAGTCTTGTTGGAGCTAGTAAGCAGCCCCAAATTCTCAGATTTTGTCAAATTCAAATTTGTTTGCAAGTTTTTAAATGAATTGCCAATAAGTAGGTTTCTTATTTTGTCTCTGAGGAAGGACATGGAAAAAGCTCAAATTATGGACAAAACACTTGCATGGCTGCACTGGATCTATGATTTCACTTGAATGATCAGTTATGGATCACCTTAGGGTAGGTAGGAGTATGCTTGAATAATCTCAACACTATGAGCAACTTTTTCAATAGTGCGCTTTCAATTCATTTTTCAGTGTACAGTTGATAGTAGTCATTTTTAGTTTGGTTTGCAGTTTGGTTTCAGTTTTAAAGAAGCAGGTTGCAGGTCAGTTTGCATATTATGATGTTGAGGTTGGAACAACCCAATGGATAAGGCACATGGTCTATTGTTATTTGTTGCCTCACAGGGAGGACAACATCCCCATTGGAGCCAATGTTAGCACCAATATTGACTCGCCACCTTGTCAATATTGATTTTCATGTTGATAGCCTCATGCTAGTTTTCCATCTCATGGTGTGTGTTTGTTCTCAAGCAATGACTTGGTTGTTTTCATTTCTTCTTATCAATTTTGAAAGGAGGGTTGTATTATATTTACATCATTTTTTTTTGAGAGGTTGGCTTCACAAAAGTAGCAGTGACAGAAAAATACCCTTTCCCAAAAGGAGAACTCTGGAACCCTCACCAGTTATGATAGTATTGGATTTATAAGTGGGAATTGTTTAATGAATTCTTTGCTCAAGAATGACTACTTACGAAATGTGTGACTCATTATTTATGTCTTCAAAGGAATACACTCATTGTGGTCGCATTCATCTCAATGATAGTAGTCTCTCTAGAAATATTCATTCATTCTCTTGCACCCTCATTTTTATTAAAAAAGTATTGGACTCTAATCCCAATCTCTAGAGTCTAATTTCAAGCCAGCTTCCAAAGTAGAGCACCAAAAAATAAAACAACACCAAGTCAAGCGCCAAATCCATCAAAGAAGGAGCCCACAAGGGGTGTGTCTAAGTGCTCTACATGTCGATATGGTTTAAAGGAAATAGTGCATATAAACACCAAAACGTATCCATCTTCGCGCCAATGTGCCAGGTGCCCATTCGAATCCTCTACACGCCCAACAAATTGAGATAACATTTACAGAGATTGCATGTCTATGGGTCCAGATAGATATAAATGTGGCCATCAAACATTGGGAAAGAGACTTGAAAACTTAGATTCTAGCAAAAAAATATGCAGTCATTTCCTTGAAATAGTTTCACTTGTATTTTTTTAAGGAAAATAGGCTTAAGAGATTTAACCACTGCTGAAATCAGGAAACTGGTATCTGTAAGTGGGATTGTGATTCGAAAAAGTGAGGATTGGTCAGAGCTCCTACAGTGAACTTTCAAGTGCTTGTATTTTGGAGTGATAAAGAATGTGGAGCAGCAATTTAAATACACGTAGTCCATTATCTGTGTGAATGTTACTTTCTCTAATTAAGATAGATGGGCGCTTCTTCGTTAAGACAGCAAGTCTACAGATTGACAGAGAGCTACTTCTAATTACTCAAGTGAATGGCGCAGATCCAAAAATGCTAGGAGAAGCCCGAAGATTGCGATCTTGGTAGATCCCCAATATTCCACAGGATCTCAACACCCTAAGGCAGCTATCTAAACTAGTGCCATGATTGCTTTGGTTCATGAAAAATGCTATTCTATCCCTTTTTCTATCAATTATAACAAACTACTAATTGTGTATGGTGTAATTCTTCTTTCTATATATACAGAGATTAATTATGTTAGAGATGCTATGACATAGAAGTAAGGGAATCGTTGGCTATAATTGTCTTTCCAAAGTCTTTATAAAAGATTTTGCAGGTATAATACAATAAAGGACACACAATTAGCAGATTCTTTGGGACAGATCTAGATTTGGAGGCAGCATTTGAGGGGTAATGGTAGATTCTCAAGATAAATATCAGCAAACAGAGAATCAAGCAGATCGAAATTGTAAGGCAAAGAAAATATCAGTTGAATAAACAAGTGGAATATGACAACTATGAAAACCATCCTATTCTGAAGGGTTTGACCATCGGTCTCCAAGCAAGTTGTTGCCACCAGAGGTTGCACAGATTTCAAGGAAAATCATCTTAATGGTGATTTAGATTCAAACAATTTAAACTTTTTGTTTCAATCTTAACTTATCAGAATTCATATTTCATGCTGCTCTGATTTTGTTATATGTTTCATTCTTCTTTCACTTTAGACAACAAATTTAAAAATGAAAGTTCATCACCTGCTTAGCCTTTGTTTCTTTGAAGAGTTCTACCTACCATCTATTGTTTTCATTCATTTTCAAGGGTTGACTCCATTTCCTAGGAGATCCTTATCCTTCTTGCTAGCAACACTCTATAAAAATCTCTTCAATCATCAAAACCTAGCCATCAATCTAGCAAGAAAACCTATCTATTAGAGACTAAGTGATAAGAGAGATCTCTCTCTGAACTGAATAGGCTAGTGTCCAGTTCTAAAGTGGTTTTGTGGTTACCTTTGCAATTTGTTTCTTCAGCCAAATAATTTACTCACTGTTAACATTTTGGCGCCATTTCCAGGGACCGAAGGTGAAATATTCTGTGGGATAAAACGACAAGGATCGGATTTGACTTTTGATGGTGGGCAAAGGTCAAACACAAAAAAGGGTGTACCATTCACCTGGTGACTCCAATCATGCTTCAATGAGATTCAAAGAGTCCACTGGAGGACAAGATCCATTGAAAAGGACATGGAAGGACATCATGGTAAACCAGGTATCAAAGCTTCAGTTCTTTCCAAGAGATCTTATTATTTTTCATCAATTACCTCTTGTCATTTCCTAAATAATTTAAAATAATTTGTCTTTACCTGTTATATTCTAATGAAGACCAAGAATCTGCATTTGAAAATCCTTCTTTAAGAGCTGCATATACTTCTTATTGCATCGTTGAGCCTGACCAAAAACCTTCATCTAAATCACATGATGTTCAATACCAATCTGATGAGTTTCATGTGACTAAGGTTGATCTTATACCTCCTGATCTTGATACTATACCCTATAATATCCCAGACAGATATAGGCCTCTCAAGCTGCCTCATGTCCTTCATTATTTTCTAGTAAATCATTATAAGTATCTCCCTATCTTTGATGGAGATAACCTCTCGGCTGAAAAACATCTTCAGGGTTTTGAGAAATTAAGTGACCTTTTTGAGATTGATTATGAGGATGTTTTAATGAGAGCCTTTTGTCGGTCATTGCAAGGAGAGTTAAAATAATGGTACAAGCACCTACAACCTAAATCAATTGGCTCATTGGAGGAATAGAAGAATGTCTTTTTGAAATTTTGGGGCAAGAGGAAATATTCAGATCTACATCTTACAGAGTTTTATGCCATGAAAAGGTAGAGCAGTGAAAATGTTTCTATGTTCAGTAGAAGGTTTTCTAGTATTTATTACAACTTGCCCAAGGAAATTCAACCCACTGAAGTTGTTGCCATGCTACATTATGCAACATCCTTTCATCTAGATTTGTATTTCCTTCTCATGGAAGGGAAATCTAACTCCTTACAACAAATGTTTAATGATGCTTTGGAGGTTCAACACAATATTCAAACATGTAAAAAAATTCAAAATGAGGATTTGGATGCTAAAGAACATGACAATTAATATGAACAAAAAAAAATTGATTTGAATTTTGAGCAGAGGGTTAATAATATTGTGTGTTCTCTTGAAGTTTGAAATGTTGATGACTTTGCAGAGGATCATATTCCACTTGTTGAAAAATAAGGTGCTAATTTATCTTCTAATTCATCTCATGACAAGCATAGAGTTGATTGTTTTATGCATTCATTTGTAGACAGACAAGAAAATGAATTTGCAGATCATCCTGTTGAAGAGAAAGTGGATGTCCCAAGCTTTTTCATGTTAGATGACATTGCAAATGTGGATGTTTTTCCCATGTATAATGAGTACAATGATGACTATGAGGTTAAATTTCCAGAGCAAGAAATTGCATGTTCTCTATCAAAAAATGATCCTGTGGCGTTATATATGGAGAATTTCATCAGTTCCGATTTGCAATTAGATATATGTTTTTCAGCAAGAAATGTTCAGTCTCAGAAGTTTAAGGAAAGCAATAAGCCTGCATTTTTTAGTTATGACAGCGATGTCAAATCAAGAGATGGAAATTCTCTACCCTTATTCTTTGCTTCATTTAAATTATTAAATAAAATTTTGAGACCATCAATGAAGTTGAGGAGTGTGGGATGATGCAAAGGCATCTAGGTTCATTTGAGCAAATTGACAGTAAAATGAAGCAATATTCTTGTATGTTTGATGACCATGTTGTTGATTATATGGAGGGTTTCAATGGTCAAAATTTGCAGCCATTGGACAACCATGAGTTTGAAGATAAGCTAATGTCCAAACTAGTTATGTATTGTTTGCCAGCAGGGGCTTCATTGCAGCAATTTAGTGCATATTTTCAGCCATTTTATGACAGCTATCAATTAGATTTACATGAAGGAAAAAATGCAGTTGGAGGGGTCACACATCAGAGTGACAATATTGAGCAATGTTTGGACATTAGTTTTTTTTCCTATAAGGATCCTCTTGCATTCTTGTTGGAGTTAGTAAGCAGCCCCAAATTCTCATATTTTTTCAAATTCAAATTTGTTTGCAAGTTTTTAAATGAATTACCAATAAGTAGGTTTCTTATTTTGTCTCTGAGGAAGGACATGCAAAAAGCTCAAATTACGGACAAAACACTTGCATGGCTGCATTGGATCTATGATTTCACTTGAATGATCAGTTATGGATCAAATTAGGGTAGGTACAAGTATCCTTGAATAATCTCATCACTCTGAGCATCTTTTTCAGTAGTGTGCTTTCAATTCATTTTTTAGTTTATTGTTGACAGTTGTCATCTTTAGTGTGGGTTGCAGTTTGGTTTCAGTTTGAAAAAAGCAGGTTGCAGGTCAAATTGCATATTACAATGTTGAGGTTGGAACAACCCAATGGATAATGCATGTGGTATGTTGTTCTTTGATGCCTCACATAGAGGACAACATCCCCATTGGAGAAAATGTTAGCACCAATGTTGACTCACCACCTTGTCAATCTTGATTTTCATGTTGATAGCCTCGTGCTATTTTTCCATCTCATGGTGTGTTTCTATTCTCAATCAATGACTTGGTTGTTTTCATTTCTTATTATCAGTTATGAAAGGAGGTTTGTACTATATTTACATCATTTTATTTTGGGAGGCTGGCTTCACAAAAGTAGCAGTGACAAAAAAATACCCTTCCCCAAAAGGAGAACTCTCGAACCCTCACCAGTTATGCTAGTACTAGATTTATAAGTGGGAATTGTTTAATGCATGCTTTGCTCGAGAATGACTACTTATGAAATTTAACTCATTATTTATGTCTTCAAAGGAATACATCTCATTGTGGTCGCATTCATCTCAATGATACTAAGCTCTCTGGAAATATTCATTCTCTCATGCCCTCGTTTTTATTTAAAAAGTATTGGACTCTAATCCCAATCTCTAGAGTCTAATTTCAACCTAGCGTCCAAAGTCGAGAACCAAACAATAACACAACACAAATTCAAGCACCAAATTCATCAAGTAAGGATCCCACAAGGGGCGTGTCTAAGTTCTCTATGCATCGATATGGTTTAAAGGCAACAATTCATATAAGCACCAAAACGCAGTCATGTCCGCGCCAATGTGCTAGGTTCCCATTCGAATCCTCTACACGCCTAATAGATTGAGCTAACATTTACAGAGATTTCATTTCTATGGGTCCGGATAGATATAAATGTGGCCATCAAACACTAAGAAAGAGACTTGAAAACTCAGATTCCAGCAAAAAATATGAAGACATTTCCTTGAAATAGTTTCACTTGTTTTTTTTTAAGAAAAAACGGCTAAGAGATTTAACCACTTTTGAAATCGAGAAATGGGTATCTGTAAGTGGGATTGTGATTCAAAAAAGTGAGGATTGGCCAGAGGTCTTACAATCAACTTTCAAGTGCTTGTATTTTGGAGGAGTGATAAAGAATGTGGAGCAGCAATTTAAATACACTCAGTCCATTATCTGTGTGAATGCTACTTGCTCTAATCAAGATATATGGGCGCTTCTTCGTTAAGAAAGAAAGTCTACATATTGATAGAGAGCTACTTTTGATTACTCAAGTGAATGGCGTAGATCCAAAAAGGGTGGGAGAATCCTGAAGATTGTGATTTTGGTAGATCCCCGATATTCCACGAGATCTCGACACCCTAAGGTTGCTATCTAAACTAGTGTCATGATTGCTTTGGTTCATGAAAAATGATATTCTATCCCTTTTGTTATCAATTATAACAAACTACCAATTGTGTATGGTGTACTTCTTCTTTATATATATACAAAGATTAATTATGTTGGGGATGCTATGACAGAGAAGTAAGGGAATCGTTGGCTATAATTGTCTTTCCAAAGTATTTATAAAATATTTTGCAGGTGTAATACAATCAAAGAAACAAAGTTAGCGGATTCTTTAGGACAGATCTAGATTTGGAGGCAGCATTTGAGGGGTAATGACATATTCTCAGGCTAAATATCAACAGACAGAGAATCAAGCAGGCCAGAATTGTAAGTAAAAGAAAATATCAGTTGAATAAACAAGTGGCATATGACAACTATGAAGATCGTCATATTCCGAATAGTTTGACCATTGGTGTCCAAGCAAGTTGTTTCCACCATAAGTTGCACAGGTTTCAAGGAAAATCAAATGCGCTACGCAAATGTTGTAGGTAGCACTTACGCAACGATTAGCTCCAGTTTGCTACGCAAAGGTGGCAGAGTTACCCAACAACACACAAAATTCCTCAAATTGGTCTCCAGATGCAGTTGATGACTCATCACAACATCACACTCGAATTTTTCTCAAGATCTATGATTTTAAAATATTTTTTGTTTTACATTAATGATGGTCAAAGTCAAATTTACTATTTTTAGTAAAGTTGTTTTGGAGTTTTCCTCCTTCAATGTAACCAGATCCACTATTATAGATAGCAGTAGTTCGACTCCTAGTAGCCTAGTGTGGCAATAGATCTATAAATATTTGATCACTTTTGATGTAAAAAGGGGGGGTTGGAAGAAGCAATGATGTTTTGCTTGATATTGTAAAAATATTTTGAATCTGAATTAAATACAAATGCAGAAGTCTAGAACTTTTCAAGACAAAGATTCTAATGGTGGTGGCATAAAGTTTGAGCTCTAGTCTTTGTATGTACATCTTGTTTTATTATTCCTCATCTGCTTTTCATATGTTTAAATTGAATATTAAAGTGTCTGAAATTCATCTTAATGGTGCTTTAGATTCAAATGATTTAAATTTTGTGTTCCATTCTTAACTTATCAAAATTCATCTTTCGTGGTGCTCTGATTTTGTTATAGGTTTCATTCTTCTTTCACTTTACACAACAAATTTAAAACTGAAATTTCATCACCTACTTAGCCTTTATTTCTTTGAAGAGTTCTACCTACCAGCCTTTGTTGCTTCAATTCATGATTGTGATGTTCCTCGATCACTATTTTCTTGGTGCATTGTAGATATTCTTGTATGCATGCCTCTTCTAATGACCTCTGCGTTGCGCACTGTATTTATTCACCCATATGAGCTTCCTCCAATGACCTATATGTTGTGTGTTGTAATTCTTCATGGGCACGATCCTCTTACAATGACCTTTTTGTCAATCGTTGGACTTATTCATGAGTTTGGGCCTATTCAAGTGACCTTTGTGTCACGTGTTGTATCTCTTCTTGCACTCTTTCTTCTTCAAGGGTCGTCTACACATTACGTAGAAATTGCTTCTCCTAAGTAACATCAAACTTAGGAGGGGGTTGTGTTGCCTTTCTAATCATCCCCTCTGGAATTTGACCCGATATTTCACCATGCTCGAAGTCCATTCTTGTATTCACTCCTCCTCCGGTTATCACATGGACATCAACTTCCTCATCCTTCTTCTTTTTTTTTCTTAGCTCCACATGCACCATGTTGCAATGTGTCTTCTTTTCTTCCCACTTCTTTAGAAAATCGGTACAATCCTCTATAATGTGCTTTGGGATGTAACGATACCCACAAAGGGCACAATACAATCCTCTATAATGTGTTTTGGTACATAGTCTTGACACGTGTCCAATCTCTCCACAACTAAAGAAAGTGGGGGGTTTACCTCCCCCTCCTCCATATCCTCATCGACGACCACATCCATATCCACCTCAGGGACCTCCTTTATATCCACCTCTCTCCACATCACCATAATCACAGCCTTTTTGTTCTTCTTTTATCCAGAATACATCATGGGTATGGTCTTGCATCAACTGGAGTGACCGACACTTGTTTATTTCATGTACCACAGACTTGTAGAATTCACATAATGGAGTATGTTGCATCTTCTATTGTTTCTCCAACATTGGGAAGTTGGGTGATACATGTTGATTATTTGGGTTGGTTGTCATTGATGTCAACCCTTGAAGAAAGTCCGTAGCACATGGTTTGGGTAATGGACCCAAGTTGGTTTGATGGATAATGGTATGAATTTTGATATATTTGCAGGTAAGACTATTCTGGATGGATAGTGCATGGCATGCAATTTCCAGTGGTATGTGGAACGTCACATAACTCCTCACGGTTAGAGAGTTATGGCCATGTGAAGTTGGAGAACCCTCATGAGTCATTTAGAAGCCCCAAAAAGTCAAAGTGTTTGCAAAAGAAATTATTTAAATAATAAAGTTAATGGAGAACTCTCTAAAATAAGGAAAGTGGGATGCTACATGAAAGTATAAATAAGAGGCAAGGCTCTCTCATTTAACTACACTTGAACACATTGAATATCTTTTGTTGTATAAGGCTTATTGCAAGTACTCATTGATAGATCTGAAGTTGTGAAAGTATGAGGTAATACGAAGGGTTGACGGAGAAATTTTCAGAATTACAACGAATACTAGAACCCTAATTTATGAGGCGTACGTGGGCTAATAGTGTATTAGGGTGTGTACATATGCAGGTTGACAGTGTATTGGGGTGCGTACATACGCGGGTTGTCAGTGTATTAGGGTGCGTACATGTTGGTGCTTCCAATGAATGTAATTCTTCAAGACATATAAGGAAAAGCATTATGTGGTTTTCTCCCTCTTTGGGTTTCCATGTAAAAACATTGGTGTACTATGTATGTGTATGATTGTTCATTTGTTCATTGTTTATTTACTCTACAAATATTGGATGATAATGCTACATTGATATAACACTTGCATTATATAATTAAAAATGATTAGATTGATCTATTACTGATTCACCCCCCCTCTCAGTAATCCAACAATTGGTATCAGAGCAGGTTCCTTCAGAAATCAGTTTAACCACTGAAAGGTAGATCATGGAGAGAAACAACATGTATAAAAATGGAATACCAAAGTTTGATAGACATAAGTATGCATTTTGGAGCATAAGGATGAAGACATATATACAAGCACAGGGATTCAAAATTTGATAATCAATTGTAGATGGATACACAGTACCAGCAATTTCGTCAACAAATGAGAGAGAAATGAAACTTGGTCAGAATAATTCCAAAGCCACAAATGCACTTCAGAATGGTCTTGGAGAATCAATATTCACCAAAGTTGCACATTGTAAATCCGCTAAAGAGATTTGGGACAAACTTCGAAATATTTATGAAGAGATTCAAAAGTCAAAGCAACAAAGCTTCAAACTTACAGAGGTTAACTCGAACAATTAAAGATGAAGGAAGATGAAAATATTGTAGCTTACTTTTTGCGAGTCAATGAAACAGTAAATGCAATCATGGGATTGGGAGAAGAAATCAAAGAATTTGTAATTGTTCAAAAGGTACTAAGATCTCTTCCTATGAGATTTGACCCTAAGATATTAGCACGAGAAGAAAGAGAAGATCTAAACTCAATAAGAATGGACAAACTACATGGAATATTCACAGCATATGAAATGAGAACTAAATAGGAAAATCCAGATATAAAATAAGCAGCCTTCAAATCATCCAAAAGGTCAAAGAAAAAGGAAAAGAAAATAGCAACAACAGTGACGTCTCGAAAGATGATGAAGAAGCAGCCAACTTTGTCAGAAAATTGAACAAGTGAACCAACGACATGTATAGTGTTGCACAACTAAGAGGGGGGGGTGAATCAGTTGTTACCGTGCTTAAACAATTATGCTTATTTTAAACTCTTTACAAAGCACTCAATGACGATCACAATAATGCCGGGAAGTAAGCAATAGAACATTCAACATCAGTCACACATATGAGATACACAGAGACAGATATTTCCTGAGGAAACCCATAAAGGGTAAAAACCTCTTCTTCTTTATATGATAAGTATTCTTTACATTCTTTACATTATCATACATATGAGCTCCAACTCATTGTGAGGCTACAACCTTTATTTTGCAAGCTGCAACTTGCTGAGAGCACCAACTCTCTATTTTCTCTAGCACCTACTAGAAGGAAGCACCAACTCCCTGGTTTCTCTAGCACCAACTAGAAGGAAGCACTAACTCCCCAAGTGTTCCAGCACCAACTGGATGGAAGCACCAACTTCCAGTCACACAAGCACCAACCTGTATAACAGAGAACAACAGTTCTCCCTTGCACCACCCTGCCACCCTGGTTTATCTGGCTGCAACCAGATGGAAGCTACAACTCCCTATGTTCAAGCACCCACTTGAACCTCTGAGGACAACAATCCTCCCTAGCACCTCCCTACCACCCTGAAATATAAATCTTTGTTACTGAAACTTATTATAGTGATATAATGTTCATCAATGGCTTACCAGTGTCATCACTGTTCTGCTACACTGCCTTGCTCTATCTGCCTCAGTGTCTTCCTGCACACATCCTTGCACTTTCTGTTCTTCTGCCTTTTATGCTCTATGCGCCATGTCCCTTCAATGCACCATTCCTCTTCTGTGCATTTCTGCTGCTGCACTCTGCCTCCTTCTTCACCCGTCAATCACACTCAACAGCAACAACCCACATCTCTTCTTTATTCTGCATACTTATAGTCTCTGTGCACCTTGTGCATGAAATATGCGCAATTCATCTACATCCTCATGCCACGCCAATGTTCTACACATCGAGGTGTTCACTCCCCACCCCTCTACCATAGCCTTCCTACCTCAAGCATCAACACCATCTCTCTGTTCTGCATGTCCTCCTCATGTCGAGTGCTCTGCCTGATCATCATTGCAACTCTTCAGCTTCTCTGGCAGTTCAACCCACATGTCCAGCATCAATGGGTGTTATGCTGAGATTCCTCAGCCTGTCTGGTAGTTGAGACTCTTTGTCTTCTCTATCGTAGTCGAGCTAATCCTCTCTGTTGCAGTTACAGGCTTCAACGCTCTTCCATCTGTCAATCGCCTCTAAAAATAGTCTTCATTCCAGTGGAAGATGCCTTGAGACTCTTCAGCTCCTCTGGCAATCACACTAAGGCCTCTTCGAGTCCTCTGGCAGAAACCATCAATCGTTTCTATCAGTTACACTGTGAAGTGCAACAGTAGCCCTCCGATCATATTCAATTTCACCTACACTGTTGGATTGAGTCTGTAGCGTCTTGTGTTTATTTTGTCGTTTCGCATTTTGGCATTTCAGGATTCCTGTGGTTAAGGTTTCTTTACGCTTCACGTCCCAATCCCCAAAACTCTGAAATGGATCTTGGTTGCACTAGATCCTTCCTCCATCTTCCGCACATGTGACTGTTGGCTGTGACCACAGCCTTATTCAAAAACGTGTTTCGCACTTTCTCATTTCAAAGATTCTGTGATGAGTCGTCTTGACTCTCCATGTCATGAGCTCCGAAATAGAGCTTGGCTTCTATAACTCTTCTCTCCATCTCTAGACAATGTGACCATGAGAGGTGACCGAGTGCTTATCCATAAAGCGCTTTCACATTTCATCACTTCGGCGTTCCTGTGGTGAAGATTTATTTATGCTCCATGTCGCGGTCCCCGAAACTCTGAAATGGAGCTTGCCGCTTTGATCTCTTCTCTACAGCTCTTCGACGATGTGACCACTGAGATATGACCACTCTCCAATCAAACAAGCACTTCGATCTCCAGATCATCAGTCCACGATCCGTGGTGATCGAATGGCTATCCTCTGCCCTGGGACTTCAGCCTTCAGGACTTTGGGGGAGTGATGAAGCTAAAACTCCCGAAGCAAAAAATCTCAGCATGAGTTCACTCTTGCGTCACTTGATGATGTGTCGTGACCCAAGTGGCTGCCACATGTCACTCAGAATTATGATTTCCAGTGGCCTAAAATGACAAATCAACTTGACACTTGTCGTTGTCTGATCGTGCCACGTGTCAATACTGACATAGTCTTCCACCTGTCCTTTCTGACATGGTCTACCACATTCACCTCCTATATTTGACGGCCCAGATCAAACCTCGATCCAAAGGCTAGGATTATTTCACAAATTCATGAGCCTTCATTGTGCCTGATTCGGGATTTCGGCGTTTCGCATTTCGCAACTTCGGGACTCCTGTGATGAAGATTCTCGACTCTTGATTCCTCCAACTCCTGGTATCCAAAATTCTGAAATGGAGTCTTTGTTATGTGTCTGTTTCGGGATTTCGGTGTTTCGCATTTCGCCACTTCGGGACTCCTGTGATGAGGAGTCTCGACACTTGACTTCTCCAACTCCTGGTATCTGAACCTCCGAAATGGAGTCGAATCAATGGTCCACACTCTCGACGAATCAATGATCCAGATCTCTTCGTGATTTTGCATATTACGATTTCGGCATTCTTGATGTGAGTGTTCTTGACATCTCCAACTCCCAGTATCTGAAACTTTGAACTTGATTTTACGCTTCTGATCTTTCCATGCCATCATCATTCCTGATCTTCCTTGCCTGCATGTTTTCCATCAAATGAACAAGCACACTCTTGCACTCTGTGTGCACCTTTGCACTATCTCTTCTGGTCTTCACGAGCTTGCTCTGCTGCATCTCCCCAAAATACTTCCAGTGCCCGCCTGGCACATTATACCTGTACTCAAGCCCTCATCAATGTTGTACTTGCCATCAATGACAAGCATACGCTGCCTGTAAAACATGCCAACATATAGAGGTAAGATTCATTTGATTTGTTTTGATTGTGATGGTATTGGTCATTTTTCTAACAAATGTCCTCATAAGAAAAAGAGAAATGATGAAGGTTACTCAAATAGTAAACAAACATATAAAGGAAAAAGAACCACAAAGAAAGTTTTCAGGAAAATCTTATGCACCAAAGAAGACATCTCATCATCAGATGAAGATGAAGTCTGTGACAGTGAGACAGAAAGAGTTATATTCATGGCAGTAGAGACTTTGATAAAAAAGACTCTGAAGAAGAATATGAAGAGGCCGAAGAAGAATATGAAGAGGTAGAAGTTGACTACTGAGAATAATTGTTGTGTTCCATAGAAGTGATCAGAAGATAAAAGAGGAAAAACAAGAAACTACAAGCAGAACTAAAAAAGAAAGAAGACACTCAAGAACTAGAACAAATGATCACAAATTTGAAGGTTCAAATTGAAGAAGATAAAAGAATTGAAGAAGCACTCAAAGAATAGCTAGAAGGAAGAGACAGGATCATTGGAAATTTGGAAGCAGAGATTGTCACATTAAGAAAGGATATTCAAAATAAAATTATGTAGAACAACTCAAAAGTTTTGAATGACATTATCAGCATTCAAAAACCTCATCATGAGAAGTTCGGACTCAGATACAGTCAGACAGAAAAGGGATCAAGCTCCAAAATAGCAGAACAAGAAACATATCCAAAACGCTATGCAGAAACAATCAAAGGGGATAGGAAGGTCTACAAAGAAAATTGTAGGGACACTCCTCCACCGAGAAAATTCAGATTTTAGAATCAACGGTCGATAGAAACATATAGGCCTCACGAAGAAGAAGGATTCATAAGAGTACCTCCTTTCAAAAGATCTTCAACTCCCAAGTATCAAACTATGTTTTTTGGTTTATGTTATGCATGTAATAATTTTGGACATAAATATGTGAATTGCAGAGCTAACAACAGGAACATAAACAACTTTGAAAGTCATACACAAAAGGGTTATCCAAGAAGTCCTAGTGAAACACAGATCAAAAGAAGTTACAATAGGTTTGAATATTTGAGCACTGAAGTGGAATGCTACAAATGTAACAACTTTGGACACATGGCCAAAGATTGCAGAATAACAGTCCCTCCTAGAGAACCACAACAGAACAACAACAGTCACAGACAGGAACCTCAGAAAATGACATGGATAAGAAAGCAGAATCAGTATAGCAATGAAGAATGCACACTCGTTCTACAAGCTAAGAAGAAGAAACGTGGTTGGTACGTTGATAGTGGTTGTTCAAAACACATGAAAGGTGATAGAGACAGGTTTCTTACATTAAGAAAGGAAATATATGGATCAGTCTCCTTCGGAAATGATGATTCAACTAAAATCATTAGAAAAGGCACAGTTAGAATTGGGAACAAGAATACCAAGGCATAAAATGTTCTACTAGTAGAAGATATGAAACATAATCTTCTAAGTGTGAGTCAAATGTGTGACCAAGGTCATAAAGTTACTTTTGATTTACAAAAGTGCGAGATAAGAAAAGAGTGTTCAGGAAAATTGATTGCAACAGCTGCGAGAACTTCAAGCAACATATATGTATTAAGTGAAGTTGGAAATGAAAAGTGTTTCCTAGGAAAGGAAGATCAAAGTTGGCTATGGCATAGAAGAATGGGTTACATACATTTTGATAATCTTCTCAAAGACAGCAAAAGGGAAGCAGTTAGAGAAATGTCCCAGATCATGAAACCAACCAACACTTTATGCAAGCATTGTCAACAAGGAAAGAAAACAAAGACCAGGTTCAAATCAAAGGAATATTCAATAACAAGACCACTGGAAATTGTGCATATTGATCTAGTTGGACCAACTACAACAAAGGGTTTAAAAGGTGAGAATTACTTTATGTTATTAGTTGATGATTATATAAGAATGACTGCAGTTTTCTTTTTCAGGAATAAGTCAGAATCATTTGAAAACTTCAAGCACTATAAGGAAATGGTTGAAAATGAAATGGATTCAAAAATCAAATGCTTGAGATCTGATAATGGAGGAGAGTTAACTTCAAAGGAATTTATGGACTACTGTAGCAGGCATGGAATAAAAAGGCAATTCTTCATTGCTAGGACACCTCAACAGAATGGATTTGTTCAAAGAAAGAACAGGACAGTACAGGAAATGGCCCGAACAATGTTAATGGATTCCAAATTGACAGATATTTTTTGGATGCAGGTAGTGCATATATCAGTTCACATTCAAAATAGAGTAATGCTCAGAAACAACACTAACAAAACTCCCTATGAGCTATGGAAAGGAAGACCAGCAAATGTGAAGCACTTCAGAGTTTTTGGAAGCAAATGCTACATCAAAAGAGAAGATGGTCGAATGGGAAAGTTTGACTCTCGTGTGGAAAAATGATTACTTGTTGGTTACTCAAGTACAAGGAAAGAATACAAGTGTTACAACCTAAGATTGAACAAAGTTGTGGAAAGAATTAATGTAACAATTGATGAAACAGGTAGACAAGAAATAAAGGAAGAAGAAAATGAATCAATGGAACAGCTTTACGAAGAAGAAACGGAAGATGAAAAAGAAGTAGAAGAGGAATATGAAGAGGATCTGACAGAAGCATAAGAGAAAGTTCAACAAGTGCCTCCAAATACACCTAGCAGACGAGTACAAAAGAATCATCCTTCAGATCAGATTATCGGAAACAAAGATGTAGGAGTTGAGACTAGAAGAAGAATTTGTTCACCATAACAAATGTACCTAGAACTCTCATCTATGATTGAACCAACTTGTTTTGAAGAGGCTAGCAAGGATGAATTTTGGAATAAGGCCATGGATGAAGAATTGAATCAAATAGAGAAAAATGACACTTGGGAATTGGCTCCAAGACCAAAGGATAAGAATGTGATCGACACAAAGTGGGTATACAGGAATAAATTGAATGAAGATGGACAGGTTATAAGGAAAAAATCTAGATTGGTATGTAAAGGATATGCACAGGTTGAAGGAATCGACTTTGAAGAGACATTTTTCCCAGTTGCCAGATTGGAAGAAATCTTATTGCTTTTAGCTTATGCATGCTCCAAAAATATTAAAGTGTATTAGAGGGACGTAAACTCATCTTTTCTGAATGGGGAACTTGAATAAGAAGTCTACATTGAACAACCAAAAGGATTTCAGTTGTCAGAGAACGCAGATTATGTGTGTAAATTAAGGAAGGCCTTGTATGGTCTAAAACAAGCTCCTAGAGTATGGTACTCTAGACTAGATAAATATCTACAAGAGGCAGGGTTCAGAAAAGGAAGTGCAAATAACAACATCTACATCAAGGTAACTCAAGATAGTATTTTATTCATTGAAGTTTATGTTGATGATATTATTTTTGGAAGTACTGATGACAGGTTAAGCCAGAAATTTGCAAAGGACATGCATAATGAATTTGAAATGTCATTACTTGGAGAACTATCCTTCTTTTTGGGTCTTCAGATATGTCAAAGCAACCAAGGAATTTTTATTTCTCAAACCAAGTATATCATAGAAATGCTAAAGAGGTTCAGAATGGAAGATTGCAAACCAGTTATCACTCCCATGCAAACCAGTTGCAAGTTAAATAGAGATGATGATTCAAAGTCTACAGATAAGAGGCAATATAGATCAATGATTGGTAGCATACTATATGTGACAATATCCAGACCAAATGTAATGCAGGAAGTTGGACAGGTGGCACGATTTTAAGCAGCACCAAAGGAATCACATGTATTAGCAGTGACGAGGATTTTGAGATATCTCAAAGGAACATAAGAGTTTGGATTATGGTATCCAAAAGGAAAGGATCTATCACTTATTGCCTACACAGATGCAGATTGGGCAGGTTGTATTGATCACCGACGAAGCACCAGTGGAGCATCGTTCTACTTGGGTGAGTGTTTAGTATCATGGCTAAGCAAGAAACAATCATCAGTATCTTTATCTACAGTCGAGGCAGATTATATTGCAGCAGCAGCATGTTGTACATAGGTTTTATGGGTGAAACAAACTCTGACAGATATACAGGTTGAGTATGATGATCCCATTCCAATCTATTGTGATAATACAAGCGCCATCAGTATCTCAAAGAACCTGGTGATGCACTCCAAGACGAAACACATTCCAATCAAGAATCACCTTCTACGAGAATAGGTTGCAGAAAAGAACATTAGAGTTGAATATGTGGGCACAAAAGAACAAGTGGCAGACATCTTTACAAAATCACTTCCCCGGGAATCCTTTGAGTATCTTCGCCAGAGACTTGGATTTATTTATACTCCAAATTGAATGCTTTTGAATTCTTAACTTATATGTCTTAGATGTACATGAGGAAGCACCATAAAGAGGACAAGCACCATAAAGAGGACAATTCAGGTTGGGAGATCAGACAGTTCAGCTAGGGGGAGAAGCCCCAGATGGAAAGATACATTTTCCATTGATGATAAAGGGGGAGAGATTTATAAAATGCAGAGGACAGAGGCATGGTTCCAGAGGGAGTGTTGGTCATAGAGATGAAGAGGATAGAGGCATGGTTCTAGGGGAAGCGTTGGTCACAGAGATGCAGAGGACCGAGGCATGGTTCCAAGGGGAGCATGAGTGACATTACTTCAATATTGCATCAGAGTGTTTCCATCAATACCAAAGGGGGATATTGTTGATTATTTGGGTTGGTTGTCATTGATGTCAACCCTTGAAGAAATTATGTAACACATGGTTTGGGTAATGGAACCAAGTTTGTTTGATGGATAATGGTATGAATTTTGATATATTTGTAGGTAAGACTATTCTATATGGATAGTACATGTCATTCCATTTCCGGTGGTATGTGGAACGTCACATAACTCCTCACAGTTAGAGAGTTATGGCCATCTGAAGTTGGAGAACCCTCATGAGTCATCTAGAAGCCCCAAAAAGTCAAAGTGTTCGCAAAAGAAATTATTTAAATAATAAAGTTAATGGAGAACTCCCTAAAATAAGGAAAGTGGGATGCTACATGAAAGTATAAATAATAGGCTAGGCTCTCTCATTTAATTACACTTGAACATATTGAATATATGTTGTTGTGTAAGGCTTATTGCAAGTACTCATTGATACATCTGAAGTTGTGAAAGTCTGAGGTAGTAAGAAGGGTTGACGGCAAACGTTTCGGAATTACAACGAATACTAAAAACCCTAATTTTTGAGGCATACGCGGGCTGACGGTGTATTAGGGTGCATACATACGCGGGTTGACAGTGTATTAAGGTGTGTACGTACGTGGGATGTCAGTGTATTAGGGTGTGTACATGTTGGTAAAGCCATGGAAACTTAAAAAGATGAAGATGCAGAGGTTCTAGATTATGAGATCAAGCTCCCAGGAAGGTCTACAATGCTCAAATACATCAGATCTATCCATTGGTTCAAAAGGTATGTCTTATTTCTATGAATAGTTGGATTTTGATGTATGCATGAGAAATGGTTATGGATATTTGAGAATTCTCCTTAGAGAGACTAGTGGCTGCATGGGATCTTATGTATAAGTCAGATCTACAAAATTATAGTTCTAGTAGATTTATCATTGATACTTTTTGTTGAGTCACATCTTGTGTTTCTTGGCATATGGCTAAGGGTTTTTGTGGTACATGGTTGAGATCTTGTATTGGTTGATGTATTGAGAGGATAAATACTAGAAAGGGTTTGAAGTCTAGATCATGTGAGGGTTATTATACTTGTATTCATGATTACACACACTTATGGCACATCACTAGAGAGAGATATAGAGTTTTTGGGTAAAGGTTATGTATGAGGATGCATGCACAGGGTAGAGATACATTCTGGATACAGTGAAATGTTACAGATCTATGTGAAAGAAGTTGCACAGGGTCAGAAGTTTTCAAAAGAAAGAAAACACTAGTTTTCAGAAGGCATACGCAGGTTGCATAACAGTTTGGTCGCGTACATACGTGGGCTGCATAACAGATAGGGCGCGTCTGCTGCAGCACTACAGGTCGCGTACATGTTGTATTTTGTTTATACATGGTCAATTCAGGTACAGATTGATTACAACGCAGTTGTACAGGTTGGATGCAGGTCAGTGGTACAGGTTGATATAGTTGTACAGTGGTATATCTCACAGTCATAGTGTGAAAGTGGTTCCATCATCAGGGTGGTTGGACGGGGCAAGAACATGTGGTTGTATCCACCTTCCAGTTGTACCCAGATAACATAGGGGGTTGTAGCCTCCTTCTGGTTGTAGCCAGAGAATTGGGGAATTGGAGCTTCCTTCAGGCTGTAGCCTGAGAAACTAGTGGGTTGGAGCCTCCTTCCAGTTGCAACTAGAAAATGAATGAATTTGGTGCTTCCAATGAATGTAATTCTTCAAGACATATAAGAAAAATCATTCTGTGGTTTTCTCCCTCTTTGGGTTTCCACATAAAAACATTGGTGTACTGTGTATGTGTATGATTGTTCATTTGTTCATTGTTTATTTACTCTGCAAATATTGGATGATAATGCTACATTGATATAACATTTTCATTATATGGTTAAAAAGGATAAGATTGCTCTATTACTCATTCAAACCCCTCTCAGTAATCCAACAATACATGGCCCTATTGTTTGCAAATTTCGCACCATTCCGTCTGAGACCTAGTTGGAAATGGACTCGGTGTGTCCGTCGCCACATAGTTACCAAGTAAAATAAACTCTTCTCTATGATGCCCCTCAGACTGAGACGTGGTACACCATACGTTTTCACAAATGAATTTTTTGTTTGACATGTCCTACAACTACATCGTCAAATTGGCTAATTGTTGTTGCACCTGCGCCAATCCTATCGATGTCTCTCCTCCTCTTGGTGTCCAAGGGCATTGAAATTTCCATTAATTCTACTTGAGTCGTCACCTTATATTGGGTGAGTGGAACTCAGATATGGGGAAGTAACTTCACAATAAACCATTATCTATGTTGTACATCTTGGATCTGGAATATCAACCTATCCAAGAAAATATTGAACTATTGGTCATAATTCCACATGATTTCTCCTTGTTTATTTGATCTTCTTGATATTTGTAATACACTTAAACTCTGACATCAGTTTCTGGAATTCCTTAAGAATATATCTTTTAATTTTTTTCAGGGACCTTGCATGTCCTGCAGGCACAATGGTCTTGTACTTCATATTTCACGTTGGGGATCTGTCCCTAAATGTGGTATTTGATGCCTCATCTTTGATATTCATAAATCATATCACTTCACACAAGAAGCACTTCTTCTATGCATCATCTCTACCCATTCCATGGAACATGGGTAACCTTAGGGTAGTATTCTGATTTTCCATCCTTAATCTCGAATTATTTCCTCTGATCTAACTGTTGGGTGTCGAGATTCTCAATATAGATACTTTTTCTTGGTGAAGTAGCATTGACTTCAACTTATTCCTCACTCGTCGCTTCTCTTATTTCTTCTCCTACTCTTTATCCTACTCCAATCGTATTGTGGTTTGTTGTTCCTTCTTCTTGGTTACAAATGCACAAGGGAGGTGGTTGAAAATGGGGGTAACTCCATATTATTCTAACATTTCTTATGAGGTGACCCAAATATTTTCCTACCCGTAGCTGTGCAATACCATCTGCTATCACTAAATATTATCCCAAACCACTAGGGGTTGTTCAACAACACAGGTATTCCAACAGAGGACGAACACCTTCAGTAACCACTCACATAACCAGATCAAAGATCAACACACCGATGTTTTCACGTGGTAAAACCCCTACGGGGAAACATCCACGGCCCCAGCCAACGCGGCTAC
>ML778680.1:906617-950545 GCA_009831015.1 Picea engelmannii
ACTATATATATATATATATATATATATATATATATATATATATATATATATATATATATGCACTTCGCCTCAAAACTTAGATCATTAAATTTGGAGTTATATAGAAGCATGGGTGTGCATTTCCATTAGGTCACTTTTTACTATTTTGGTCTCTCAATTTACAAGGTAGATTTTTCCTCTTTACACAGTAACCACTTTTATGTTTGCAAATGAAAATATAAATATGTAGACATGTGTAAAATTATCTAAGACACCCTCAGAAACTTGAATCACTCAAATTGCAGGTGTGTTAAAACCTAGGCATGCATTTTTGTGAAGCATGGCATGCATTTTTGCACAAGGGTAGAAATTACAGTTTAAAAGAAAAACATGTATTTCTTAAGTGTGAGTGTGTACTTTTATATGTGGAGGATTTAACAAGCTTTAATTAGGGTTTTATGCCAAAATAGAAACCCTAATACTAGTCGTATATATCATCATATATCGATAACATTGTATTCTACATTTGGATCAACCTCTTCGACTTCTTAATCTAACACATCTACATACACCTTGTGTTCAATTACATCATAAGCATGGTTTTCAGTATACAACATCCATTTGATTTTTTTTTACTTTATTATCCCACTGTTGGAACTCTGACACCCCTACACACCATTAAATATATGTCGGTCTTCTAACAGTATGTTCTCGCTCGTCCGTCACAATCTCGACAAACTTTAAACAATGTAGTGTCTCCACTCTGATGGACTTTTCCCACCCTAGTGTCGCAGCTTCGATGTATTTTTCCCACCCTAGAATCGTCGCTCCAACATACTTTTCTCCCCTATTTTTGCCACTCTAATAGATTTACCATGCCATATTTTTGGACTACCGACAGGTTATGCCCTCCATAGCTTCACGTCTTTGATGGAGGCATCCTTCCATAAGGTCACAATTTTGATGGTGTGCACATCAACTTTGTTGGAATCCTAAGAGGGGGGGTGAATCAGTATTAACACTTTTATTACGTTTAACCACAATATGAATTGTTTAACGTTATGAGTTGTTCATCAATAGCATTCAAAATATAATGAGAAGTATAATGAATAGTGAACAATAAGCAACCACACAAGTACACAGTACACCAGTATTTTCCGTGGAAACCCAATGCAAGAGAAAATCACAAAATGATTTTCTTATATGTTAGAATAAATAAATTCATATGAAGAACCAACTTCCTTGTTTTCCAGCTACAACTGGAAGGAGGCTCCAACCCCCTGGTTTCTCAATCTCCAACATGAAGGAAGCTACAACTCCCTTATTTTTCTGGAACCAACCGGAAGGAGGCTACAACCTCCTTTCCTTGCCTCGTCCTGCCGCCCTAAAATATACGTACCACAATCACTGCTACTGACACTATCACTTTGTCACTGTCAACCTATCCCTGTGAAACTTGTCACTCAAAACCTGTCACTGAAAATTGTGTCTCATCAATCTCATCAACCAATCAGATGTGATCATATAGATCTCATACCCACTATCACAAGTGTATATCTCAAACCATGTATCTAACATCACAAATATGTATCTCTAATAATGTTCCATACATATACCAACATCCATAAACCAAAATAGTGAACTATTACATCAACCGTGTGTCAAACCCTCATTGTTATGCAACTTCAACCTGTATCAATATCTTCAACAACACACCTCAACTAAAATGCCTCAACATGTACCAAATGAAAAAAGATATGCCTCAAAAAAATACCCAAGAATGTGTGCCAATTACAAGCAACAAGTGCACCAGTAGTGTGCCTTTGTAGATCTGCCTCATGCAGCATGTACCATAAATCCAACAATACCTCAAGGGAATATACTCAACCTCACATGACCATACCTCAAGCAATCATCAACATCCAACTTCAAAAAAACACATAAACATACCTTTTACTTCTGTAGATGATTTTATTATACATGAACATTGTCACACATGAATGTAGACTCTCCTCGGCTCCTACAACATGATACAAACCTCGTCCTTTGGATCTATCTTTGCCTTGTGGGATGAAGTTGGTTGTCTCACGGGTCCTCATGTGACGCGCTATAGACAACCCACAGGGGTGCCTCATGGGACACTAGTAGTATATCCCATAAAGATCAGCTAAATTAGGGTTTTTCACAAAATCCTCTCTCTTCTTTGCAATCATGAAACTTTGTCACCGCTCTTCCTTCGTTTCCTCAGATTCACGCTACCTCATATTTTTCAATGAAATGCCTACCAAAAACCTTTTACAATATAGATATTCAATGTGCTCAATAGGTGATAATGGGAGTCTCTTGATCTCTTATTTATACTTCCCAAGTGCCTTCATTTAGGGGCTATCTTGTAAATGTTTTACCCCTTTTTCCTTCTTTTAGGGCTAACTCGCATTCTTGTTGCAACTACTTTACCCATAATTAGTAAAATCATAATTTATTTGTTACAACTACTTTACCCATAATTAAATTATTGTTGCAACCACTTTGACTAGCAAACTTCTTGATGACTTTCTAGGGGATTCTAAAATAATTGACTTCGTGTTGACCTTCTAGGGGTTTCTATATTAATCTTTAGCATCATCCAACTTCACAAAGCCATAATGCCTCAACCGTGAGGAACCATGTGGCGCATCATATATCACCAGAAACGGAATGACACGTATTATCTATCTATGATAGTCTTACCTGCAAGTATACTAACCTTCATGTATTTATTCCTCAATCAATTGTGAGTTCAATGACCATACCTTCGAGGCTATCATAATTTTCTATCGAAATTGCTTAAAGGGTTGACATAAATGAAAACCAACCTAATATTTCAAAAATATCCCCCATTTTCATTGATGGAAACACTTTAATGCAATGTTTATGGCATGGAGACACTTATGATTAATGCAGGAGCATCGTCAACAAGCCTACATGGAGAGAAAACTCAGTGCCTTAGCAGGTCGTTGAATCATTTCAGAATCTTAACCACTGGCATTTCCTGAAAATATTTTTTTTTGAAATGATCGGAAACTGAAAAAGATCAAACGCTTGGAAGTTGAATGATCATGATGATCTGGGAGTTTCACTCCTAGACTTTAATGTAACGAAAATTAAGTAACAGTTATTTTTTCTGGAGTAGACGAGTAGTCGGGGGGGGAACCCTAAGGACCCTCTGAAATAAATAGAGGTTTTGTATGCCCAAATGAGGTTGTTGCAAGTTAGTAGGAGATTGTTGTGATTTAGATGTGGAGCTTTTAGTTGTCGTTTTATCATAGTTGTATCCATTTACTTTTGAATGAATGTAACATAGGAAAATTGATCCAATGCATGGTGTTGGCACTGTTTACAACTCCCTGATATTTTTTTTTCATGAATGAATGAGTTATGTTGTTGAGTATATGAAACTGTGAAGTGTTTAGATAAGTTTTGTTTGTTCTCTTCGTTGAATTCATGCAAGGTGTGCATACAGTCCGCAAGAAGTGTGTTGACAGAGTATGTTTCGACTCAGAAGCTCAGGAGAGATAGTGCGAAACTTTCCCTTTGTAAGGAGTGCAAAGTGACTGCTGCAAGGCGTGCACAGTCGCCCATGAGAACTCAAGTCTTGCATGAGAATCTGTTGCAAGGAGTGCACAGATCCGAAATTTGACTAAGTTTCAAAGTAGCCCTCTGAAGAGTCAAAGGGTTCGAGAAGTGAAGCTCAGAAGAGATAATGGGAAGCTTAGACCGAGTGTTGCAAGAAGTGCACAGGGCCAAGAAGCGACTAAGTGTCGAGAACAAGATTGTGAAGCGCAAGGGGTGCATAGGGAGATTCTTCTGAAGGAATCACTAAGACTGAATTTCGTCAGAGATTCTGAGTTCACAAGGAGTGCGTCGAAGTCAAGCTCAAGAGAGACAACAACCAAGAATCAACAAGAAGGAAGTAATACGTTGAAAGTGTGAAGTGACGGTTGAGATCCATTCAAGGGAAGTGAGATTGTCCCAGGTGATTAGATCTGAGAAAGTTACGCGGTCGTTAGTCATAAGTTCCTTCGGGGGTTCGTGAATCGAAGGATCCAGAGTATCGAGGAGTCAAAAATCTCGAAGTCGTAAAGCACGAAGAGATATCCATCGTTGGTTATCGGGGGGGCATGAACCGTAGATCTAGTTCCGAGTAACTCTGCCAGTTCAGAGTTCACGTAGAAAGAAACCAGTTGCACGCTAGGCAACTGAAACCCGAAGTCGCGAAGCGCTAGGAGGCTTAGCCCCAAACCATAGCCTGAGGTCACGTGAAGGAGGGGGACGAGCGGAAATGAGCTAGCGCCCAGAAACTCGGAGTTTGTAAAAGCACTAAGGAAGGGGACCATGGGTTTCATAGAACCTACAGATAAAGAGAAAATGGGACTGGTGTAAATCATTCCAAGACCATTGAAGGTATGAAAGATCTTATCCAACTCAAGAGATTAAGATCCTTGAGCGGGAGGTCATTGACTCTTTAAGAGAGAAGGGGGGTCTACATCAATGCTCATGCTCCTCTTGTGACCATCACTCCCCCTATAATCATGTTTATGTTCTTTCTCTTCATTTCCATGCCTCTGACTATTCTCTCCCCCTTTGACATTAATGGAAAAGGGTATCTTCCCTTTAGGGTTGCTTCCCCTGTCTGAACTATCCTTTGGGGTGCTCCCTGTGTCTGCATGCATTGGATATGTTTGTTTCCTTTTTTCTTTTAATGGTGCTTCCTCATGTAAAACCATGACATATATAAAAAGCATTCAAAAATTCTTGTTTTCAAGTATTATATCTGTGTTGTCCCCCTGTCGTGTTGTGTTTTATGTTGTGTAATTCACTATGGGGCAGAACCTACTCCAAGTTTCTTTTGAACATACTCAAATGTCTTCCTTGGAAGAGGTTTGACGAAGATATTTGCAATCATCTCTTTTGTCCCAATATACTCTACCCTAATTTTCTTCTCTGCAACTTGTTCCTATAGAAAGTGAAACTTTGTTGAAATGTGTTTCGTCTTGGAGTGCATCATTGGATTCTTTGAGATAATGGTGTTATCACAAAATATTGGAATGGACTCATCATATACAACCTGTAAATCCTTCAAAAAAAAATTCATCCATAGAACCTGAGTACAACATGTTGCTGCTGCAATATACTCTGCTTATGATGTAGACAAAGATATTGATGATTGTGTCTTGCTTAACCAAGATACCAGACACTCACCCAAGTATAAATCTGCTCTAATTATACTTCTTCTATCATCAATGCTACCTTCTGAATCTGCATATGTGTAGGAAACAAAATATAGATCATTCCCTTTTGGATACCATAATCCAAATCCTTTCGTACCTTTGAGATATTTGAATATCCTCTTCACTGCCATAACATGTGACTCCTTTGGTGTTGGTTGAAACCTTGCAACCTATCCAACTACCTGCATCACATCCTATAGAAGATGTCACATAGAGTAATTTTTCAATCATCGATTTGTACAATCTCTGGTATGCATCCGTAGAATCATCATCCTTACTTAACTTGCAGTTGGTCTACATAGGAGTACTGACTAGTTTGCAATATTCCATTCCAAACATTTTTAGCATTTCTCTGATATACTTGGTCTAAGAGATGAAGATACCTTTATTTCTCTGATATATTTGTAGTCCCAAAAATAAATTCCACTCTCAAAGTAATGACATCTCGAACTCATTATGCATGTCTTTGGAAATTTTTTGACTCATCATGTCATCATCACTTCCAAAAATAATATCATCAACATAAACTTCAATTATCGAGATACTATATTGATTTTCCTTTATGTAGAGATTGTTGTCTGCATTTCCTTTCCCGAACCCTTGATGATGTAAGTATTTGTCCAGTCTTGAATACCATGCTCTGGGGGCTTGTTTGAGACCATATAGTTCTTTCTTCAACCTGCAAAAATAATTCATTTTTTGACAGCTGAAATCATTTTGGTTGCTCGATGTATACTTCTTCTTCTAAGTCTTGATTTATAAAGGACGAATTTACATCCATCTGATACATCTTGATATTTTTGGAACATGCATAAGCTAGAATCAACCTAATTGCTTCCATTCTGGCAACTGGGGAAAAGGTCTCTTCAAAATCTATACCTTCAACCTGAGTGTATCCTTTACATACCAATCTTGATTTGTTCCTAGTAACATGTCCATCCTCATTCAATTTGTTTCTGAAGACCCACTTTGTACCAATCACGTTCTTTTTCTTTGGCCTTGGAACAAGTTCTCATGTATCATTCTTCTCTATATAGTCCAATTCTTCATCTACAGCTTTGATCCGGTATTCATCCTTGTTGACTTCCTCAAAATTTCTTGGCTCGATTGTAGATAATAGTGCTAGGTGTTGTTGTTCTGGTGAACGTATTCTTCTTCAAGTTTCAACTCCTACATCTTTATTCCCAATTATTTGTCTAGTGGATTATTTTCCTGCACTCGTTTGCTAGGTGTCTTTGGAGGTACCTAAAAATATTGTTTCTCTTGCTCTACTTCTGGTTACTCTTCTTCTTCATCTACTTTTTCATCTAATTATTCTTCTTTCAAATATTTTTAGTCATCATTTTCCATTGAATCTCTTCTTCCTTCTTTTATCTTCCATCCATTTGTCTAATCAATCATCACATTAATTCTTTCCACTATTATGTTGAGTCTTAGATTGAATCATTTGTATGCTTTTATTTTTCTTGAGTACCCAACCAGTATGTATTTATCAACTTGAGAGTCAAATTTTTCAATCCTTTCATCTTCTCTTTTGATATAACATTTTCTTCTGAATACTTTGAAATGTTTCACATTTGTTGGTCTTCCTTTTCATAGCTCATAGGGGGTCTTTTCATTGTTATTTCTTATCATTACCCTGTTTTGGATGTGAATTGTTGTATGCACTGCCTATACCCAAAAGATATGCTTCAACTTGGAATACTTCAACATGGTTCTAGCCATTTCATGTATTGTTTTTTTCTTCCTTTCGACAACTCCATTTTGTTGAGATTTCTTGGCTGCTGAGAACTCTCTCTTTATCTCATGTTTGCTACAGAATTCCATGAATTCCTTTGATTTGAACTCTCCTCCATTTTCTGATATCAAACACTTGATTTTCTAATTTGTCTCAGTTTCAACCAACTCTTTGTATATCTTGAAGTTTTCGAATTCCTCTGGCTTCTTCTTGAGAAATAAAATTGTAGTCATTCTTGTGTAGTCATCAACCAGTAGCATAAACTATTGTTCACCATTAAATCCCTTTGTTCTTTTCGGTCCAACTAGATTAGTATGCACAATCTCTAGTGGTTTTGTTGTGGAGTACTCTTTTGATTTGAACTTGGTCCTGGTTTGTTTTCCCTGCAGGAAATGCTTGCATAGAGTATTTGTTGGCTTCAAGATCTAGGGCATTTCTCTCATTGATTCCTTTCTGTTGATTTTGACAAGATTGTCAAAATTTATGTGACCCATTCTTTTGTGCCAAAGCCAACTTTTATCTTCCTTTCCTAAGCAATATTTTTCTTATCCAATTTCATTTAGTACATATATGTTGCTTGGAGTTCGTACAATTGTAGTCACCAAAACTTTCATGGTCCTAATTTTTTTATCTCACATTTTTGTGAATCAAACACATGTGTCCTTGGTCACACATTTGACTTATACTTAGTAGATTGTGCTTAATGTCTTTAATTGGTAGAATGTTTTATGCCTTGACGTCCTTTATTTCAAGCTTCATTGTGCATTTTCCTATAATTATGGATGAGTTTGCATTGACAAATGAAACGGATCCATCTATTTCCTTATTCAATGTTAGAAACATGTCATTATCACTTGTCATATGCTTTGAGCAGCCACTGTCAACATATCATCCACATTTCTTGTGTTGAGCTTGTAGGGAAAGAGTGCATTCTTCAGTGTTGAATTGATCCTGCTTCCTTATCCATATTTTTTGTGATTCTTGTATGTGATTGTTGATATTTTGTTGTGATTCTCTTGGAGGAATATTCAGTCTACAATATTTGGCCACGTGTCCAAAGTTGTGGCACTTGTAGAATTATATTTCATCACTCAAAGATTCAAATTGTTGTAGCTTTTGATGTGTTCTTCATGAGGCTTTCTTGGATAGCCATTTCTTGTGTAGCCTTAATAGTTGCTTTTGTTCTTGATATTGGCTCTACAATTCAGAGCTTTGTGCCCAAAATTATTACATGAATAACATAAACGAAGAAAAATAGTTGTATACTTGGGGGTGGAAGATCTTCATAAGGGTGTTGCTATTTTGAATCATTCTTCTTCTCGGGGTCTTGCTATTACTGGCTATTGTTGATACTGAATTCTGAATCTTCTAGGTGGTACGGTGTCTCTGTAATCTTCTTCTTGAATCTTCATTCCTTATTTCTTCTTAGGAGAGCCTCTGATTGTCTCTACATAGCTTCTTTGTTTTTCTTTTTGTTTTGCTTCTTGTTTTGTTGTCTTGGAGCTCGAGCCTTTCTCTATCTAGTTGTATCCTAGTCTTGATTTATCATAGTATGGATTTTTACTACTAATGATCTCATCCAATATTGTGGTGTTGTGTTGTTGCATATATTTCTTCTGAAGGTATTTTCTTAGAGTGATTATCTCTGCTTCTAAGCCTTCAAGTATTTTTCCATTTTCATCTAACTGACTTCTGAGTGCTTCTTCAATTATTTTGTCTTTTTCTACCTAAATTTATAACTTCATGATTATCTACTCGACTTATTTGGAGTTGGAATTCTGAGATCATTCTTTCCTCTTTAATTCTTCCTTGAGAGACTTGATTTTCTTTCTTTCAATCCTTAGATCTTCTAAGGCACTAATCAATTCTACTATGTAATCGACTTCTCCTTCTTCTACAAAATCTTATTAAAAATCTTCTACTTCCATGAAGAGTACTCTTTATGTACCACTGTCACTCTCTTCACCCTCATCTAATGAGGAACTATCGTCCTTGGTCCAAAGACTTTTCCTGAAGAATTTATTTTTGTTTCTTCTACCCTTTTGATTTTTATTTTTCTTTTTAGGGTCTTCTTCCTCATCACTTTCCTTATTCTTATGAGTACATTTAGAAGAAAAATGACCAATACCACAACAATTAAAACATTTCAATGGAAGTATACCTTTGTATTTTTAATTTATATTTTCAACTTTCTTACAAAGTTTGTCATATCTTCATCTACCTTTGAATCATCGTTGCAGCCACATCTGATTTGGGATTTTGCTCGTCCTTCCTCTTTGTCTTTTTAGATGCTTTGAATGTTGCTTCCTTCATGAATGGATTATATTGTTCTATCCTCATCTCATAGGTTGTGAGTATCCCATGTAACTCATCCATGTTCAATGTATCTAGGTCCACCCTTTCTTCTAGAGCTGAAATCTTCGAATAAAATCTCATTGGTAGATATCTTAGTACCTTTTGAACAACAACATGTTCTTTCACCTCATCCCCCAAACCTTTGATATTTTTCACTACTTCAAAGACTTGTAGAAATTAAGTTGCAATGTCTTCATCTTCCTTCATCTTCAACTACTCCAACTTGGCTCTAAGGGTTTGAAGTTTATCTCCCTTGACTTTGGAGTCTCCTTCGTAGATGTTCTGAAGTTTGTCCCAAATTTATTTTGCGGAATCACAATGCATAACCTTGACAAGTATTGATTTAGTAAAACAATTTAGAATAGCATTTCTAGATATTGAATTGTTTTCTTCAATTTTCTTTCCATCCTTATCTATCAGGGGAGTGGATGGTGCTTTGTATCCATATACTACTACTCACCACACATCAAATACATGTATCTACACATAAGTTTTCATCCTTCTACTCCAGAAGACATATTCCTAGTCATCAAATTGTGATACCCTAATCTTAGCATAATCCATTATCTCCTTCCAGTGGTTAGACCACTTCTTGAAGGACCTGCTCTGATACCAATTATTGGAATATTGAGAAGGGCGTGTGAATCAGTATTAGCACTTTTATTACTTTTAACCACAATATGAATTGTTTAACTTTATGATAAGTTCATCAATAGAATTCAAAATATCATGAGAAATATAAATGAAAAGTGAACAATAAGCAACCACACAAGTACAATACACCAGTATTTTATGTGGAAATCCAATGTGGAAAAAAACCATGACTTTCTTTTCTTATATGTTAGAATAAATACATTCAATGGTAGAACCAATTTCCTTGTTTTACAGCTACAATTGGAAGGAGGCTCCAACCCTCTAGTCTCTCAAGATCCAACCTGAAGGAAGCTACAACTCCCTTTGTTTTCCGGCACCAAATAGAAGGAGAATACAATCCCCTTTCCTTGCCTCGTCCTTCCACCCTAAAATATAAGTGCCACAATAATTGCTACTGCCACTATTGTTTTGTCATTTTCAACTGTCCCTCTGAAACATGTCATTGAAAATCTTGTCACAACAATCTCATCAACCAATCAGATATTATCACATGGATATCATACCCACTATCAAAAGTGTATAGCTCAAACCATGTATCTAGAATCACAAATATGTCTCTCTAATCATGTGTCATACATATACCAACATTCATAAACCAAAATAGTGAACTATTACATCAACCATGTGTCAAACCCTCACTGTTATGCAGCTTCAACCTGTACCAATATCTTCAACAACACACCTCAACTAAAATTCCTCAACATGTACCAAATGATAGAAGATATGTCTCAACAAAATACCCAAGAATGTGTGCCAAGTGCAAACAACAAGTGCACCAGTAGTGTGCCTCTATATATCTACCTCATACAACATGTACCATATAGCCAATAGTACCTCAAGGGAATATACTCAAACTCACATGACCATACCTCAATAAATCACCAAGATCCAACTTCAAACAACCACATAAACATACATTTTACTTATGTAGATGAATATGTTGTACCTGAACACTATCACACATGCATGTAGACTCTCATCAACTCTTGTAGCCTCTCATGTAGACTGTCACACATGCTTGTAGACTCTCCTCATCTCCTTGTGTGACGAGCTATAGACAACCCATAGGGGTGCCTCGTAAGAAACTGGTAGATTGACCCATGGGGATTAGCTAAGTTAGGGTTGTTCGCGAAACCCTCACTTTTCTCTACAATCACGAAACTTTGTCATCGCTCTTCCTTCACTGCCTCAAATTCACACTACCTCGTATTTGTAAATCAAATCTCTACCAAAAACCTTACACGAGATAGATATTCAATGTGCTCAATAGGTGCTAATGGGAGTCTCTTGATCTCTTATTTATACTTCCCAAGTGTCTTCCTTTAGGGGCTATCTTGTAACTATTTTACCCCTTTTCCTTCTTTTAGGGCTAACCCACATTCTTGTTGTGACTACTTACCCGTAATTAGTAAAATCATAATTTATTTGTTACAACTACTTTACCCATAATTAACTTCTTGTTGCAACCACTTTGACTAGCAAACATCTTGATGACTTTCTAGGGACTTCTAGAATAATTGACTTTTTTTTACCTTCTAGGGGTTTCTAGATTAATCTTGAGGGTCCTCCAACTTCACAAAGCCATAAATCCTCAACCGTGAGGAACCATGTGTTGTACCACATATCACCGGAAATGGCATGACACGTACTATCCATCTATGATAATTTTACCTATAATATATTGACCTTCATGTATTTATTCCTCGATCAATTGTGGGTTCCATGACCATACCTTCGATGCTACTGGAATTTGTTGTCAGACTTTCTTCAAGGTCAACAGACTTTCCAATGGATTTTATGCGCACCATCATCGCACTAACTTCTAACATCATCAGTATTACGAAAACCTCTCAGTTTTTGAAATATTCTAGATGATGCCATGTAGCAACCTCTTGCGTCAAATGAATGACAACTATATATTATTTTCATCGTTATGACGCTCCTTTCTGATGAAATTCCATTTGATTAAATATTTGTACAGCTGCCACATGGAATTTTTCTACATCGGGCACTCGATAACTGGATAGTGTAGTCGATAGGGCAACAAAGATAGTGCTTGGATGAACAGATGGATTTGGGTTCGTCGAAATACAAACATGCGTTTGTTATAAGAGCATAGGAAGATCATTCAAAATCATGCCAAATGTACTAGTGATTTAATTGCGCACACTATAGAGTCAACAGAAATTTCCTAAAACGAAAAGGAGCGAGAAATCATCTAATAAAACTTAGGAAAGACTTTTATGTCCTATCCACAATGGAGTCGTCAATTCTATGTTGGGATAATATACCTATGAATAAGCAATCAAAATCCTCATTGAACAAGTGTATTTTAATGACACACAAACAGATACATAATGTCTTAATTTATCCTAAAACTAACACGTATTTTCAAAAGTAAATATGAGAAGGAAGATGGTACATACTCGATTCTAAATGTTTGTCCAATGTGTCCAATGCCTTATGCTTAACCTCGCTATAGCTTTGTTGATTCATAACCAACATGCATAATCATCCAACAAGAAATGACTCGCATTCTTTCACGAAATGAAAAATAGAAACTTTTATGATTAAAGTCTTAATCTAATCATCTCAAGCTAAAATGTATCCACAAAATCTCATTAAAGATGCACAAGAGATACATAAACACGGAGATTTTTGGGGGGGAAAGAAGATAGATCTATATTTATTGAAAAATAGTAACAATGATGATGAGTATCTTGAGATTCACCTTTGTATTCCTAGCTCCAAGACCCAAAGTTCTCCTCCTCATTCATAATTCCACCTCTATCGAACAAGCACGATATGAAACCATGTCACGGAAATATAACAAAGTGAATGGCTACTAGTCATCACCTAGGATCAAATCACACTAATATTTATGCCCAACATTCAACAATGGTATCACATTCAAGACCAAGGACTCTTGTTACACAATGAATAGCAACCATTCAACTCTGAAAAACTCAGAAATTTAGGCAATGTTGGGGAAAACCCAAAGAGAGAGAGAGAGAGAGAGAGATTTTATTAGCTTCAGGAAAGATGTATCAGCAGCAACAATACAATTTCCAGCCAAGAGAAATTCACTTACAGCACACAAAATTTCCCCCACAATATGTTGATTAAGGTTGGTTGTCATTGATGTCAACCCTTGAAGAAATTCCGCTAGCACAAAGGTTTGGGTAATGGATCCAAGTTTGTTTGATGTAAAGATAACTCATTATTGTCTTGTCATGGTTGATAAGAAGTACAAATGGATGAACTTCAAAGTGGTCCCCTTATGGTGAAAGCCCTCATGGGAAGACGCTTTGTGGATTGAGTTATCCCTGAAGTATGGTTAGAGAACCCATGCTTCATTGTAGAATAATGAAATGAAGGTCAGTGAATTTGTCAGTAAAACTATCCTAGATGGATAGTGTTTTTCATGCAATTTTCGACGGTATGTGAAACGTCACATAACTCATCATGGTTAGAGAGTTATGGCCATGTAAAGTTGGAGGACCCTCATGAGTCATATAGAATCCCCAAAAAGTCAAAGTGTTTGCAAACGAAATTATTTAAATAATTAAGTTAATGGAGAACTCCTTAAAATAAGGAAAGTGGGATGCTACATGAAAGTATAAATAAGAGGAAAAACTCTCTCATTTAATTACACTTGAACATATTGAATATCTTTTGTTGTGTGAGGCTTATTGCAAGTACTCATTGATACATTTGAAGTTGCGAAAGTCTGAGGTAGTACAAAGGGTTGACAATGAAATTCTCAGAATTACAGCGAATACCCAAAAAACCCTATTTTTTTAGGCGTACGCTCGCTGACAGTGTATTAGGGTGTGTATAGTACACGGGCTGACAGTTTATTGGTAAAGCCATGGAAACTTGAAAAGATGGAGACACAGAGGTTCTAGATTCTGAGATCAAGCTCCCATGAAGGTCTACAGTGCTCAGATACATCAAATCTATCCATTGGTTCAAAAGGTATGTCTTATTTCTATGAATAGTTGGATTTTGATGTATGCATATGAAATGGTTATGGAGGTTTGAGTATTCTCCTTAGAGAGAATAGTGGTTGCATGGGATCTTATGCATAAGTCAGATCTATAGAAATACAGTGCTGGTATATTTATCATTGATACTCCTTGTAGAGGCACATCTTGTATTTCTTAGCATATGGCTAAGGGTTTTTTTGGTACATGGTTGAGAGCTTGTATTTGTAAATTGGTTGATGTATTGAGAGGTTGAATATCAGAAAGGGTTTGATGACTAGATCATGTGAGAGTTATTATAATTGTTCATGATTACACACACCTATTTGGCACATGACTAGAGAGAGATACATATGCCTTGGGTCAAGGTTATGTATGAGGATGCATGCACAGGGTACAGTTACAGTCTGGATATAGTGACAGGTTACAGATCTATGTGAAAGAAGTTACAGAGGGTCAGTAGTTTTCAAGAGAAAGGAAACCCTAGTTTTCAAAAGGCATACACAGGCTGCATAACAATTTGGTCGCGTACATACGCGGGCTGCAAAATATATAGGGCGCCTACATACGCATGTTGAAGCACTATATGTCGTGTACCTGTTGTATTTTTGTTGATACATGTTCAGTTCAGGTACAGATTGATTACGGGGCAGTTGTACAGGTTGGATGTAGGTCAGTGGTACAGGTTGATACATTTGTACAGTGGTATATATCACAGTGATAGTGTGATAGTGGTTTTATCATCATACGTATACATCAAGGCGTTTGGACGAGGCAAGGACAGGTGGTTGTAGCCACCTTTCGGTTGTAGATGGAGAAGATAGGGGTTTGTAGCCTCCTTCTAGATGTAGCCAGAGAATTGGGGAGTTGAAGCTTCCCTCAGGTTGTAGCCTGAGAAACTAGAGGATTAGAGCCTCCTTCTAGTTGCATCTGAAAAACAAAGGAAATTGGTGCTTCCAATTAATGTAATTCTTCAAGACATATAAGAAAAATCATTCCGTAGTTTTCTCCTGCTTTGGGTTTCCACGTAAAACACTGGTGTACTATGTATGTTTGTGATTTTTCATTTGTTCATTTCTTATTTAATCTTCAATTATTGGATGATAATGCTACATCGATATAACACTTGGATTATATGGTTAAAAATGATTAAATTGCTCTATTACTGATTCACCCCCCCTCTCAGTAATCCAACAATTGGTATCAGAGCATGTTCCTTCAGAAATCAGTTTAACCACTAAAAGGTAGATCATGGAGAGAAACAACTTGTATAAAAATGCAATACCACAGTTTGATGGACAGAAGTATGCATTTTGGAGCATAAGGATGAAGACATATATACAGGTACAGGTATTTGAAATTTGTCAATCAATTGTAGATGGATATACAATACCAGCAGTTCCGCCAACAAATGACAAAGCAGTGAAACTCGGTCAGAATAATTCCAAATCCACAAATGCACTTATGAATGGTCTTGGTGAAACTGTATTCACCAAAGTTTCACATTGTAAATATGCTAAAGAGATTTGGGACAAACTTCGAAATATTTATGAAGGAGATTCAAAAGTCAAAGAAACAAAGCTTCAAACTTACAGAGGTCAGTTCGAACAACTAAAGATGAAGGAAGATGAGAATATTGCAGCTTATTTCTTACGAGTCGATGAAACAGTAAATGAAATCATAGGATTGGGAGAAGAAATTCAAGAATCTGTAATTGTTCAAAAGGTACTAATATCTCTTCTTATGAGATTTGACCCTAAGATATCAACACTAGAAGAAAGAGTAGATCTAAACTCAATAAGCATGGACGAACAACATGGAATCTTCACAGCATATGAAATGAGAACTGAACAGGAAAATCCAGATGTAAAAGAAGCAGCCTTCAAAGCATCCAAAAGATCAAAGCAAAAGGGAAAGCAACAAGAAAAAAAACATAGCAGCAATAGTGACGTCTTGGAAGATGATGAAGAAGTGGCCAACTTTGTCAGAAGACTGAACAAGGGAACCGACGGTAGGTATAGAGGTAAGCTTCCTTTAATTTGTTTTAATTGTGATGGTATTGGTCATTTTGTTAACAAATGTCCTCATAAGAAAAAGAGAAATGATGAAGGTGACTCAAAAAGAAAACAAACATATAAAGGCAAAAGAACCACAAAGAAATTTTTCAAAAAAATATTATGCACCAAAGAAGACATATCATCATCAGATGAAGATGAAGTCAGTGACAGTGAGACAGAAAGATTTTTATTCATGGCAGTAGAAGACTCTGATAAAGAAGACTCTGAAATAGAATGTGAAGAAGTCGAAGAAGAAATTGAAGAGGCAGAAGTTGACTACCAAGAAGAATTCATGAGTGCCATAGAAGTTATCAAAAGAGAAAAGAGGAAAAACAAGAAGATACAAGAGGAACTAAACAAGAAAGAAGACACTCAAGAATTAGAACAAATGATCACAAATTTGAAGGTTCAAATTGAAGAAGATAAAAGAATTGAAGAAACACTCAAAGAACAGCTAGAAGAAAGAAACATGATCATTGAAAATTTAGAAGTAGAGATTGTCACATTAAGAAAGGATCTTCAAAAGAAAAATATGAAGAACAATTCAAAAGTTTTGAATGACATTATCAGCATTCAAAGGCCTAATCATGACAAGTCTGGACTTGGATACAATCAGACAGAAAAGATATCAAGCTCCAAAACAACAGAACAAGAAACATATCCAAAAATCTATGTAGAAACAATCAAAGGGGATAGGAAGGTCTACAAAGAAAATTACAGGGACACTCCTCCACGGAGAAGATTCAGATTTCAGAATCAACGACCGATAGAAATAGATAGATATCAGGAAGAACAACGATTCATCAGAGCACCTCCTTTCAGACGATCTTCAACTCCCAGGTATCAAACCATATTTTTTTTTTTATGTTATGCATGTAATAATTTTGGACATAAAGTTGTGAATTGTAGAGCTAACAACAGGAACATAAACAACTTTGAAAGTCATACACAAAAGGGTTATCCAAGAAGGCCTAGTGAAACACAAAGAAGAAGTTGCAACAAGTTTGAATCATTGAGCATTGAAGTGGAATGCTACATGTGTAAAAAATTTGGACACATGGCCAAAGATTGCAGAATGATAATCTCTCCTAAAGAACCACAATAAAACAACAACAATCACAAACATGAACCTCAAAAAATGACATGGATAAGAAATCAGAATCAATACAACAATGAAGAATGCACAGTCGCTCTACAAGCAAAGCAGAAGAAACGTGATTGGTATGTTGACAGTGGTTGTTCAAAACACATGACAGGTGATAGAGACAGGTTTCTTATATTAAGAAAGGAAAGAGATGGATCAGTCTCCTTCAGAAATGATGATTCAGCTAAAATCATTGGAAAAGGCACAGTCAGAATTGGGAACAAGAATACAAAGGCAGGAAATGTTCTACTAGTAGAAGATATGAAACATAATATTATAAGTGTGAGTCAAATGTGTGACCAAGGTCATAAAGTTACGTTTGATTCACAAAAGTTGAAAATAAGAAATGAAGGTTTAGGAATAATGATTGCTATAGTTGCGAGAAATTCAAGCAACATATATGTGTTAAGTGAAAATGGAAATCAAAAGTGTTGTCTAGGAAAGGAAGATGAAAGTTGGCTATGGCATAAAAGAATGGGTCACATACATTTTGATAACCTTGTCAAAGTCAGCAAAAGGGAAGTAGTCAGATAAATGCCCCAGATCACGAAACCAACCAACACTTTATGCAAGCATTGTCAACAAGGAAAGCAAACAAGTATCATGTTCAAATCAAAGGAATGTTCAACGACAAGACCATTGGAAATTGTGCATATTGATCTAGTTGAAAAAACTACAACAAAGGGTTTAAAAGGTGAGAAATACTTTATGTTATTAGTTGATGATTATACAAGAATGACTACAGTTTGTTTTCTAAAGAATAAGTCATAAGCTTTTGAAAACTTCAATATCTACAAAGAAATGGTTGAAAATGAAATGGATTCAAAAATCAAATGATTGACATCTGATAATGGAGGAGAGATCATTTCAAATGAATTTATGGACTACTGTGGCAGTCATGGAATAAAAAGGCAATTCTCCGTTGCTAGGACACCTCAACAGAATGGAGTTGTTGAAAGAAAGAACAGGACAGTACGGGAAATGGTTCAAACAATGATAATGGATTCCAAATTGATAGATATTTTTTGGACACAGGCAATGCATAAAAAAGTTCACATTCAAAACAGAATAATGCTCAGAATCAACACTGACAAAACTCCCTACGAGCTATGAAAATGAAGACCAGCAAATGTGAAGCACTTCATATTTTTTGGAAGCAAATGCTACATCAAAAGAGAAGATGGCAGAATGAGAAAGTTTGATTCTCGTGTGGACAAATGAGTACTTGTTGGTTACTCAAGTACAAGAAAAACATATAAGTGTTACAACCTGAGATTGAACAAAGTTGTGGAAAGCATCAACGTAACAATTAATGAAACAAATAGACAATAATTAAAAGAAGAAGAAAATGAATCAATGGAACAACTTTACGAAGAAGAAACAGAAGATGAAAAAGAAGGGGAAAACGAAGAGGATCTGACAGAAACAGAAGAGCAAATTCAGCAAGTGACTCCAAAGACACCTAGCAGATGATTACAGAAGAATGATCCTTCAAATCATATTATCGAAAACAAAGATGCAGGAGTTGAGACTAGAAGAAGAATGTGTTCACTAGAACAAATGCACCTAACACTCACATCTACGATTGAACCAACATGTTTTGAAGATCCAGCAATGATGAATTTTGGAATAAGGCCATGAATGAAGAATTGGGTCAAATAGAGAAAAATGACACTTGGAAATTGGTTCCAAGACCAAAGGATAAGAATGTGTTCGACACAAAGTGGGTTTATATGAATAAATTGAATGAAGATGAACATGTTACAAATGAACAAATCTATATTGGTATGTAAAGGATATGCACAAGTTGAAGGAATCGACTTTGAAGAGACATTTTCTCTAGTTGTCAGAATGGAAGAAATCTTATTGCTTTTAGCTTATGCATGCTCCAAAAATATTAAAGTGTATCAAATGGATGTAAAATCAGCTTTTCTAAATGGGGAACTTGAAGAAGAAGTCTACATTGAACAACTAGAAGGATTTCAGTTGTCAAATAACGCAGATTATGTGTGTAAATTAAAGAAGGCATTGTATGGTCTAAAACAAGCTCCTAGAGCATGGTACTCTAGACTGGATAAATATCTACAGCGGGCAGGGTTCATAAAAGAAAGTCTAGAAAGCAACCTCTACATCAAGGTAAGTCGAGATAGTGTTTTATTAATTGAATTTTATGTTGATGATATTATTTTTGGTAGTGATGATGACAGGTTAAGCCAGAAATTTGCAAAGGAGATGCAGAATAAATTTGAAATTTCATTACTTGGAGAACTATTCTTCTTTCTGGGACTTCAGATTGTCAAAGCAACCAAGGAATTTTTATTTCTCAAACCAAGTATATCAAAGAAATGTTAAAGAGGTTTGGAATGGAATATTGCAAACCAGTTATCACTCCCATGCAAACCAGTTGCAAGTTAAGAAAAGATTATGATTCAAAATCTACAGATCAGAAGCAATACAGGTCAATGATTGGTATCCTACTATATGTGACAGAATCCAGACCAGATGTAATGCAGGCAATTGGACAAGTGGCACTATTTCAAGCAACACCAAAGGGAATCACATGTATTAGAAATGAAGAGGATTTTCATATATCTCAAAGCAACATAAGAGTTTGGATTATGGCATCCAAAAGGAAATGATCTATCACTTATTGCCTACACAGATGCAGATTTGGCAGGTTGTATTGATGACCGACGAAGCACCAGTGGAGCAGCATTCTACTTGGGTGAGTGTTCAGTATCATGGCTAAGAAAGAAATAATCATCAGTATCTTTATCTACAGCCGAGGTAGAGTATATTGTAGCAGCAATATGTTGTACACAGGTTCTTTGGATGAAACAAACTCTGACAGATATACGGGTTGAGTATGATGAGCCCATTCTAATATATTGTGATAATACAAACACCATCAGTATCTCAAAGAAATCGGTAATGCACTCCAAGACGAAGCACATTCCAATTAAATATCACTTTCTACGGGAACAGGTTGCAGCAAAGAACATCAGAGTTGAGTATGTGGGCACAAAAGAAAAAGTGGCAGACATCTTTACAAAACCACTTCCACGGGAAGCCTTTGAGTATCTTCGCTAGAGACTCTGAGTTATTTCTACTTCAAAATGAATGGTTTTGAATGCTTATCTTATATGCCTTAGATGTACATGAGGAAGCACCATAAAGAGGACAGTTCAGTTAAAAGGAGCAACCCCTGATGGAAATATACATTTGTCATTGATTACAAGGGGGGGGAGATTTATCAGATGCAGAGGACAAAGGCATGGTTCCAGGGGGAGCAATGGTCACATAGATGCAAATGACAGAGGTGTGGTTCCAGGGGGAGCATGAGTGATATGACTTCAGTATTGCATGACATGATTTCAGTATTGCATCAGAGTTTTTTCATCAATGCCAAAGGGGGAGATTGTTGATTAAGGTTGGTTGTCATTGATGTCAACCCTTGAAGAAAGTCTGATAGCACAAAGGTTTGGGTAATGGACCCAAGTTTGTTTGATGTAAATATGACTTATTATTGTCTTGTCATGGTTGATAAGAAGTACAAATGGATGAACTTCAAAGTGGTCCCCTTATGGTGAAAGCCCTCACAGGAAGACACTTTGTGGATTGAGTTATCCTAGAAATATGGTTATAGAACCCATGCTTCATTGTGGAATAATGAGATGAAGGTCAGTGAATTTGTCAGTGAAACTATCCTAAATGGATAGTGTTTGTCATGTCATTCTCGATGGTATGTGGAACGTCACATAACTCCTCACGGTTAGAGAGTTATATTTTGTTGTGTGAGGCTTATTGAAAGTACTCATTGATACATCTGAAGTTGCGAAAGTCTGAGGTAGTACGAAGCCTTGACAGAGAAATTCTCAGAATTATGGAAAATACAAAAAAAACCTTATTTTCTGAGGCGTACGCGGGTTGACAATGTATTAGGGTGTGTACAGGACATGGGCTGACAGTGTATTAGGGTGCGTACATATGTGGGTTGGAAGTGTATAAGGTGCGTACATGTTTGTAAGGCCATGGAAACTTGAGAATATGAAGATGTGGAGGTTCTAGATTCTGAGATCAAACTCCTAGGAAGGTCTACAGTGCTCAGATACATCAGATCTATCCATTGGTTCAAAAGGTATGTCTTATTTCTATGAATAGTTGGATTTTGATGTATGCATATGAAATGGTTATGGAGATTTGAGGATTCTCCCTAGAGAGACTAGTGGTTGCATGGGATCTTCTGCATAATTCAGATCTACAGAAATACAGTGTTGGTATATTTATCATCGATACTCCTTGTTGAGGCACATCTTGTATTTCTTGGCATATGGCTAAGGATTTTTGTGGTACATGGTTGAGAGCTTGTATTTGTGAAGTGGTTGATGTATTGAGAGGCTGAATATCAGAAAGGGTTTGATGACTAGATCATGTGAGGGTTATTATAATTGTTCATGATTACACACACATATTTGACACATGACTAGAGAGATATATATATGCCTTGGGTAAAGGTTATGTATGAGAATGCATGCACAGGGTACAGTTACAGTCTCGATACAGTGACAGGCTACAGATCTGTGTGAAAGAAGTTACAAAGGGTCAGAAGTTTTCAAAAGAAAGAAAACCCTAGTTTTCAGAAGGCATACGCAGGCTGCATAACAGTTTGGTCACGTACATATGTAGGTTGCATAACATATAGGGCGTGTACATACACGTGCTGCAGCACTACAGGTCCCATACTTGTATTTTTGTTGATACATGTTCAGTTCAGGTACAGATTGATTACATGGAAGTTGTACAAGTTGGATGCAGTTCAGTGGTACAGGTTGATACAGTTGTACAGTGGTATATCTCACAGTGATAGTGTGACAATGGTTTCATCATTCTACTTATACGTCAGGGTGGTTGGACGGGGAAAGGACAGGTGGTTGTAGCCACCTTCCAGTTGTAGTCGGGGAACATAGGGGGTTGTAGCCTCCTTCTGGTTGTAGCCAAAGAATTGGGGAGTTGAAGCTTCCCTCGGGTTGTAGCCTGAAAAACTAGGGGTTGGAGCCTCCTTCCAATTGCAACTGGAAAATAAAGGAAGTTGGTGCTTCCAATGAATGTAATTCTTCAAAACATATAAGAAAAAACATTATGTGGTTTTCTCCCACTTTAGGTTTCCACGTAAAACACTGGTGTATTCTGTATGTGTATGATTGTTCATTTTTTCATTGTTTATTTACTCTTCAATTATTGGATGATAATGCTACATTGATATAACACTTGGATTATATGGTTAAAAATGAAAATTTCTCTATTACTGTTTCACCCCCCCCCCCTCTCAGTAATCCAACACAATATTCTGCCTTGGAAAATGTGTCAAATCCGTACTGTTGTACGACCTGCCTAGAAATCAAGACCTTGAGAAATGTGCCCTCAATCTATTGTATGGACTGCTTTGTACGGCCTTTTTGTAATAAGAAAAACCCTCCAAACAACCTCGAAAATCATGTGAAACAGTGCCTCAATTTTTTTGCCCTCTTTCCCTTGTTGTATGGACTGTACAGATCCGTACAGTACGACCTCCAACAGTAGCAACAACAATCAACACTCACACATAAATATTCCCTTGGGATTTATGCCCAATCTCTCTTGGGAAATGTGCCCTCTTTGTTGCCCTCTTTCCTCTCTTAAGCTCTCAAAAAATCTCTCTCAAACTCTTCCTCAATGTGTCTTGCACACTACCCAATGCATTCTTTTATAATCTGAAAGTGACCATTCACCTTCTCCAACCCTAGATCTAATGGCCAAGATCTAATCTTGTCTTTACAAGATCATGGGTCATGATTCATTCCCTCCAAAATAAATCACTTTAAAATATTAAAGTACATTTTCACTTTATAACATAAGTGCACTTTATGAGATAAAGTCACTTTAATATTAGAAGGTACACTTTACTAAAAAGTCGCTTTAATAAAAGAACCATTCTATCACAACTTTATAAAAACCCATTACAAAGTCAAGTATAAGTAGTGTAGGTACAAGGTTACTTATGCGTACTCCCAAGCTAAAAAGATAACACTCCCTCTTATCGAGGGATGTACTCACTGCCATCACCATCATCCGGTCCCATCACACTATGCTCAGTGGGAGCTCCCTCTGAAACTGGAGCCATCGTCAACACCTGCACAGAACTCAAATTAGAAGATCTTCTCCTGACAGCTACTCTAAACCCTGAGCTCCTAGGAGAATCCACTCCACCTTGAGCATTGGTTCGATCACACCAGCTGAGCCTCCTGTCAGTGCTCAGAAGAGACTCTCTCTCTTCTCTCAGAATGCAAGATGGAATCCTTAGGCCCATCGCAGTATCAGGAGCCTCCTCCTCCTATCTGACGTTGAATCGTATTCCAAACGTTGTTCGGACAACATATACAACATGTCCACCCGATCACCAATTAGTTGTGGTTCCACCGGGTCTACTCCCTCCCTGTAGATAAATACATGTCTCCTCTTGAAAAATGTACAATATCCATCATTCTCCAAGGCTAAGACTGAGATCAAGTTAACCCTCAACCCTAAAGAAAACTCCATCAATCTCCAGGAATCCTCCATACTCGAGTCAGAATCTAACCCTTCCAACTCCACGTACAGCTCGCGTCATACCACCGTCACTCTCCACTAGTCGGTCAGGACCTGTCTTTGTGATAATAAGGAATGCTTGCTAGATCCTCGTCATGTGACAAGAGGCTTCATTGTCAACAATCCATCTGAAATCACCCCCAAATCCTCCACTACTGACACTGGATACTAGAGTAACCAAAGAAAATTTCTTTTCATACTTGAAATAAAAGTCCTCCATGGTTGTGGTAGCAGCTGTCTCAGGCCCCTCCTGTTCATTTCTCCTCTTCTTCTTCTCAAGACACTGAGAAGCAAGGTGCCCCAACTGGTTACAACAGTAACATCTGACTTTACTCAAGTCCCTCCCGGAATTTTATTTCTTCTTGCTCTTTGCAGCAAGAGAAACATTCTCCTCAGTTCTTTCTTCCTTCTTTCCACTGCTATGATATCCCTCTCGGATCTCCTCCTAAGTGAAATCGTCCCACAGTCTGCTCCAATCTGGAAGATGCTCATGACCCACCACACACTTCACGAAGACTTTTCATTCCTTGGTGAAGCCTTTCAAGGCTATCATCACCAACTCTGAATCCGATATGACCTCACCAACTGCAACCATCTCATATTTCACTTGAGCTACCCAGGTAAGATAAGAATACACACTCTCCCCCTTACCCATCTTAGTATCATGCAGCTTATCCTTCAAGGCCATCTTCCAATTTTCATTTTTTGCCTCAAATAAATTTTTAAGTGCATCCCACATCTTTTGGGTTGTCTTCTTCTCAGCCAAGTGCGGGATAAGGTGGTCCTTCACCCCATCCAAAATAATCCTCTGAGCTTTGGCCTTCTTTACTTCATGCAAATTCAAAGCAACAGGATCTGTTATGGGCGCCACAACAACAGAACTGGCATAGTTTCAAATCTTGTTCTCTTTGAGAACAACTGACATTCAAACCTTCCACTACAAATAGTTGGAAATGTCATCCAACCGATCCTCAAATATAATGCATGTAGCCATATTCTCTGACACTGTTCAAAGGAAAACAAACAACAGATTTCCCCCTTCAACCCTTGCCCAAATATCTCACTACTCACTGTCACTCAGAGCCCAAAATCTGATACCATGTAAAAATTTAAATGACAAAATCAGCTTATAAAAAGTTATGCCATACACTTAGCAACCTAGAGATAACTGTCTTCTATGAACTCTGAAATGTCTAAACCCACATTCAAAAATTACCATAAGCAGAAATACACATTGTTAAGCAATTTTACAACGGAATAAATGCAATGAACAACAACTATTGAACTCAGAAAAACTCAGAAATTTAGGCAATGTTAAGGACAACCCCAATGTGGGGAAACCCAAAAAGAGAGAGAGAGAGATTTTATTAGCTTTAGGAAAAATATATCAGCAACAACAATACAATTTCCAGCCAAGATAAATTCACTTACAGCGCACAAAACTGCCCCCACAATATTCTGCCTTGGAAAACATGTCAAATTCGTATTGTTGTATGACTTACCCAAAAATCATCACCTTTAGAAATGTTCCCTCAATATGTTGTATGGACTGCTTTGTACGGCCCTGTTGTAGCAAGAAAAACCCTCCAAACATCCTTGAAAATCGTGCCAAACAGTGCCTCGATTTTTGTGCCCACTTTCCCTTGTTTTACAGACTATACGGATCCGTACAGTACGGCCTCCAACATAAGCAATAACAATCAACACTCACACATAAATATTCCCTTCGGATTTGTGCCCAAACTCTCTTGGGAAATACGCCCTCCTTGCTGCCCAATTTCCTCTCTCAAACTCTCCAAAAATATCTCTCAAACTCTTACTCAATATGTCTTGCACACTACTCAATGCATTATCTTATAATTTAAAAGTGACCCTTCACCTTCTCCAACCCTAGATCTAATGGCCAAGATCTAATCTTGTCTTTACAAGATCAAGGGTCATGATTCATTCCCTCCAAAATAAATCACTTTAAAATATTAAAGTACATTTTCACTTTATAACATAAGTGCACTTTATGAGATAAAGTCACTTTAATATTAGAAGGTACACTTTATCAAAAATTAACTTTAATAAAAGAACCACTTTATCACAACTTTATAAAAACCCATTACAAAGTCAAGTATCTAGTAATGTAGGTACAAGGTTACTTCCGCATACAAGACAAACATGCGGAGTACCTCCCGAGCTAAAAAGCTAAAAAGTATACCTAGAAAAATCATCAATAAAAGTCAAAAATAACTTGTGCCTACTAGTGATGGTTTGTTCATGGTACATAGGTCACTATAGACAAGTTCTAGTTGAGTCCTTCCTCTCCAAGACTTTCGTGTTTCAAATGAAACATGGTGATGTTTTACACACACACACACACCCTTCACATACACCATCAAGGGAAATAAAACTTAGTAGTCCAATAACCATGTCATGATTCGCCATCAACTTCATACTTCAAAAATTCAGAGGTTTGAGTCTTTCATGCAAAATTCTACTCTAGTTTTCGATCTTGGTTATGAATGCAATAGGTCCTAGTTATTATCTAAGAAAGTAATAAAACTTATATAGTTCATCCTTAGGATCAAGAATAATCTTAGCACAACATCAAAGTTATTGTTCATATCTTTCATAACAAATCAATCTTGCAAAAATTCAACGTTCTTTCCCATCAAGATTAGTTGGGATACATCAAACAAATTAGAACTTAAGCTTGGTATATGATATACATCAGTGATCACACCATCATAACATTCAATTTTACCACAGTCAACAATAGTAAGAGCATAACCATCTACAACAAAGATTTCCTTTTTTTTATCCTTCCTTAATGAAGAAAAGAGAGAAACATCTTTAGCCATGTGACGGGTACAACCAAATTCAACTATCCTCTCACTTTTAGAAGTGTAAGTATGTAAGGCTTGAGAAGCACTAACAAAAAACATAATGATTATCCTTACCTTTTGAAAGTCGGTGTTGCAAGTCAATAAATTGTCCAATACACATCTCCTTCAAGCTTCTTGACTTTATCCTCAAGGTCTTTAGTCTTCTACCATCAATCCTTCTTCATATGTATTTATTTCTTGCAATCATGGTAGGCCTTCTTCTTCCTACCTTTCTTAGTCAATGCATGATTGTCATGCTTCTTGTTAATGGTCTAGTCGATGCAATCCCATTCTTTCACCTAATTGCCTACTCAACCTCTTTCTCTATAGTTATGTCGGTCTTTTTCCTTAAGCAAATGGATTTGTTGCTTAGCTTCGAGTTTCTCTTCATCATGTAGTTTTTATTGTTCCCTAATTAGTGAACCATAAAAATAATCAAAGGAATGATCCTTACCATCTTCTCTTTTGGAAGCCCAACAAGAATAGAATGTTGAATAGAATACATCAAAGGGTGTCTTTGGGTTCATAAATATTAGTTCTATGAGCTGACAATCCTTCTACAAAAAAACCATTCCATATTCCCTCGATTTCAACTAAAGCTCCTTCACACAAGCCAAGTAATCTTCACTTCTTTCAAAAGAGAGAGGACCAATATAGATGAACTCTTTCTCAATATGCATAACCTATCTTTCATCAATCTTATCAAATAGAGTCTTTCTCTTCTTCTGGACTCGGTTAGGATAGTAAATCATAATTATATGAAATAAAATCTCCATAGAAATGTAGGTTGTTATAACTCCTACATCCTTTCCCTTCTTTCCATCAATGATTAACTTATGTTAATCATTCACCAGATCTAGAAATGTAGTTCTTGTAAATTGCCAAAGTGTTTCATTACTTAACAATGTTTCCATATCTTGTGCCCACATACCATAATTTTGTCCATTTAGAAACTTACATTCTTCCTTTGAACTCATGATCTTGATCTATAATTATAAACCCCAATATAGTCTTCAAGTCAAAACCTACAATTATTCTACTAGAGAGATCGAACTCAATATGAGTGTATGCAAGCACCAACCTACAAAAGACTTGCCAACAACATGTTAGGTTTCAAGCCAATAGTTCTAATACCATGCCGAGAACCAAGGAAATAGTAGATCAAGAAGCTATACATTCCAAGAAGAGGTAGTGTCTAAACACAATGTCACAACATTTAAGCACAAGTGAGCATAACTCAACATACAATAGGAAACACAAAGAACCAAAATACTTGATTGTAAATCAATCCATAGGAGCATATATGTAAACCCCCAAAGTGTAACTAACTCCCTTGATGTGAGGAAGACATGGTCAAATTTGATTGGCTAAGGCACACCCCAAACTCCTTAAATTTTGCCTTGACATGCACTCGAGTAGATTGTCAAAGTCAACTCATCTAACCAATTGAATGCTCAGTCCTCTGAGTCGACTATCGATCATTAACTCACTGCCTCCACAAGATTCACACATGTGGTCAACCTATTGTTCCAACAATTTTGCTTTGTATTTGCTTTGAACCCTTAAGTGAAAATTGTTGCTAATTTGAAATTAACCAAAACAAAACCATGGAATTGAATTGAAAACATAAATTTGAGGTTTTATGTAGGAATTTTGAACCGGAGGGATGTTCTTACATCACTTATATACATAGAGTCTAATGCTTATTAAATATGTTGTGGTTAGGTAAACAATAGAAATGGAATTAAATATGTTGTGGTTAGGTAAACAATAGAAATGGAATTAAATATGTTGTGGTTAGGTAAACAATAGAAATGGAATTGGCCTCCAACATTTTTATTGCAAAGATGATTGTCTGGTTTTGGGAAAGAAATTATTTGTTATAACAACCATTTGAATTTAGGTTAGAACTATGTATCTTCCACTATGATAAGCCATTGATCATCGTGTTGTCTTGCCACGGAATTCTTCAAAGTAATAATAGATAAGGTGGTCCTTCTTTAAAGACTAAAAACTTCAAGATAAAGGATTTAGCTTTCTATTAATAGGAAATAATATTTTTGGTTTTAAGAAGTGATCATGGACAATATAAGGAACAAGAGACTCGTCTCATCCTTTCTAATGTAGAAATAGAATAATTCAAAAGGTGTTGAATAAGGATAATTTAATTTAAGTTAGACGCCCTAGTTTAAACTAAGAAGATGTGCTTAAAGAGCCTTTCTATTAAATATGGATCAATGAACTATCAACATCATTGTTAGAAATAAATATGGAGAAGATCTATAAAACTCTAGATTGGATTTTTTGATAATTTATATTTAAAGATTACCATTTATTTTTGTTATAATATATTATGGATTTTTAGTGTATTGTGAATAAAGAGGTTGGTTGTACTTGTCAATGTACCTACTAGATTTTTTTGTATTTTTTTTTAAATGTCAAACATCAGTGTGTACTCTCACCTTTCTCTTACAAAAAAGAAGTGAAGTGCTCTACAACCTTGATACACATTAATTCTACTAAATTTATTAGGAAAATAAAAAAGTATATGGTTTTTTAAATGTATATTAAAAATGAAAACCCACTTATTATTTATCTTAATAGCTATAGTTAAACAACAATTATATCCATTTTTACTTTCAATTTCTCAACTTTGAAATAAGGAAAGAAGTATAACCCCAATTTCTCAGGAAAAAAAAATATAAACCCCAATTCTAGAAGTAAAAAAAAATGAAAATCTTTTTCTTCATCTTTATTTAAATTTAAAATTTAAAATTAAAATAGAATTATATAATTTATTTAAAATTAAAATTAAAATTAAATTATTAAATTTACACACTGAATTGCTGAAATGCCAAAATTAAAAAGTATTTAATTCATTTCTCATATATTTAAATCTAATTTTAAAATAAGTATATATAATTCAAGTGAATTGCTGAAATGCCAAAATTGAAAAGTATTTAATTCATCTCTCATATGTTTAAATCTAATTTTAAAATAAATATACATAATTCAAGTGATTATAATGGCTGAGCTACCAGCAGTGCCAGCACATATTTTTAAAAGGGTTAGATAACTATTGATTTGACAAATACCCAAGAGCCCCAGCATAGATTTTTAAAAGGGTTAAATAACTATTGATTAGAGAAATACCCATGAGCAATTTTGTCAAGTAATAACGTGAACATAAAAAAACTTAAAGCAACAAATGAACAAAAACTTATCCAACAAATAAATCTTTTGGATAGGGATAAGTTTTTTCAAGGACATCCACTAGTCAGACTGTGTTAACATAAAAATACTTAAACCAACAAATGAACAAAAACTTACTACAACAAATAAATCTTTTGGATAGGGATAAGTTTTTTCAAGGACATCCACTAGTCAGACTGTGTTAACATAAAAAACTTAAAACAGCAAGTGAACAAAAACTTACTACAACAAATAAATCTAATAAATCTTTTGGACAGGGATAAGTTTTTTCAAAGGACATCCACTATTCAGATTGTGTTGCTTCTTAACATCCCACCATGTTAGCCACATTTATGACACATAGGATCATTAGATTCCATAACGATCTCAATAGAGCCCTGGTTGAAAACATGTCTGCCTTCAACATAAAGACATAACAGTCATCATGCTATTTAAACAAAGAAAGGAATGAAAATTGTGACTAAAACCACAAAACACTAAATTTTATTGGAAGAATGTTCTCTACCAAACCACACAACATTAAATTTTATTGGAAGAATGTTCTCTACCTGGAAGTTCTTGGAAGAGCATCTTCATCCAGATAGATACTTTGAACTCATCCCTTCCAACTTTTACTTTCCATAATCCTATACAATGGAGAGTTTAATTTCCATTCGGGCGATTGAACTTGTTTGTATTCTTGCCACCACCTCATGAAGCTGCTTCTTTCCAAGAAAACATATGAAGAAATGTTGCGATCCTTGATTATCTGTGTCACATAATTTTCAAAATTTTGAAGACTCTTTTTCTTTTGATGTAGGCCTTGTTTGAGGTCTTTCAAAGCTTCTTCTACATGTGCCCAAAAGCATGAGTCCGGAATGAGGAACGGTAGCTTTGTGCGTACCATCTGACCTCTTGCTTTGTGAGTTTTTTGTTTCTCCTCCAACCATTTCTGAAGAACTTTATGACGCTTGGGTCTTCCATCCAAAAAATAGTTACCCTTCCCCTCAGACTTACGATAATAATACGCAATATCCAGAGGCTCTACAAGTTGGCTATATGTCATGCCAGCATTTACCCACTTATTTTGGGATTGGAAATCACTTGGCAACGCATGACTTTCCCACATTTCAATAATTTCATCCCAGAACTCCCCGAGCTTTAACCTACGCCCATTAGCATCGATATCCTTCATGGTATATTGGTTCTTGAAGGAATCATAATATCCTCCAATGTCATCCTTCTCGCAACACTCTTTATACCATTCAAGCTCAACCCTTGTACAATTTTTTTTGCTTAATTTAACAGCTAGATTGGAAGCATCTATTCTATGTTTGTTTTCAGTTCTTCCCAGGCTTAGTAAAGCTAGCTTTGCTTGATCATTCTGGTTGTCATCACCAATTCGAGAACACATTTCAAACATCAATTAGTGTACCTAAACAAAGAAAATAACATTAAATGTAAATAAAAACAATTCCACATTAAAATTTAATATCAAATACTAGATGATAAGAAAATAGCATCAATATTATACATAAACTTCTAGACCAGCTGAGAGGGATAGCCCAGTACTCTTATCAACTACTCCAAGACAATAAATAACAAGTTCCTCATTGATTTTTATACACACTGTTCATTTTAGAAAAGGTCAGATTGGAAAAATAACTTCTAGACCAGCTGAGAGGATAGCCCAGTACTCTTATCAACTACTCAAAGACAATAAATAACTAGTTCCTCATTGATTTTTATACACTGTTCATTTTAGAAAAGTTCAAGAGGTCAGATTGGAAAAATAACTTCTAGACCAGCTGAGAGGATAACCCAGTACTCTTATCAACTACTCAAAGACAATAAATAACAACTTCCTCAGTGATTTGTATACACATTCATTGATTTTTATATACATTGTTCATTTTAGAAAAGCTAGTTCAGAAAAATAACATTTCCAGGTGCTATACATCAGAGGTGTAACAGATGTTCATGTCTGTCTTAATATGTAATAATATTATTAATAATAATAATAATAATAATCTAATTTTAAGGTCATCCCCAAACCAGACTGATGTATGAAACCCTTTATATATACATCAAATTGATGTATGCTGATGCATAATACTTTGAAGAAAACATATTAATAATGTAAAAACTAACTACACAACATAAGCATAAGATATTTTTTTAATTTTAAAAAGGAATTCAGTATTACCTGAACTCCAACACCAATAGCTTCCAGCTGCAATGAGATTCCCATCTCGTAAGAGGATTCTGAATTGGAATTCACGATTCTTTTCCCTCTTATGGATTTTTGTATGACATTCTCCAAAATAGAACCATACCTTATGTGCTCTAAAAAGCAGTCCTGTATAATGTCACCAGAAGATGTTTCTTGGCTTTGCATTGTCCAATGAAGCATCTTCAAAACTGTCTTAGGGTTTTCAATGCAGGTGGCACCATTGCTTGAGCAAAACATGTAAGTGCCAAAAGGCATGTATGGGCTTCTTTTGCAGGTCCCATCTGATTCCCTTAGAGAACCAAGGACATTATTAAGAAGAGTCCTACAAGCATCTTGAATAGAAGCATCAGGTACCTTTATGCTCTGCCAATACGGAAAAATAGCACTCAAGGGCTCAGCAACTGAATCGAACGGTGCAAGGAGCATTCGCGGAACAATATCATGCTGGGAAACCACGTGACAGAAGTTGCCTCTCCAATTCTCGCGGCCAACTGCTTGAACAAGTCTTTCATCTCCCACTAAAGGGCAACCAAATGTGATACAAAACGGACAGCTTTGCTTTAACGTGATACAGAAAGGAGAACTTTGTTTCAGTTTCTTTTCCAGTACCCATAGTGTAACCAAGGTTGCAACTGCGCCTCCTAAGGAATGGCCCACAAATATAATGGGTTTGAGTTTCTTTTGTTTCGAGTTCATATATATCTGCAACTGATTGATCATGGAATACCAAAAAAAAAACCATTAATTTTAGTTTTGAATTTTAAACCCTCCTTTTATGCTTTGACTATGGTCACTTTGTCTTCAGTTGTAGTAGATAAATGAATTTACCTTTGTTTTGAAATCTGTATTCTCCATAATATGGAGGAATATCTTAAGAGCTCCCTGATGGACAAGGGCTAGTTGATCATCATTACCTTTGAGGCAACCAGAGAAGACCTCGTTTCCAGTTTGGATATTTCCGTCTCCATATTCGCTCTTGTGGGCAACAAAATCTTCTATTCTATGAAATGAAGGGAAAGTAACATATGCAACATCTTCATACTCATTCAGAGTAAAACTCTCTGCGCTGCTTGCACGAAGAGACTCTTTCCAAGCCTCGGGCAGCAGAAACGTACAGGAAACAAGAAAAGTTGCAATCTCCTCACCAACAGTGAACCTGCATCAACATTTCTGCAAATCAGCACCATATGGGCACCCAAGAATGGAGCCCTTTCAATTTAGAGTTGAGTATAATCAATATGTAGATTTTGCAAAGTTTTGTAAGTGAAAATGTATGGGCATTGGACAACTGAGCTCTGAATCCTTCTCAATGATTTCTTAAACTGCTCAGCTCAGTCCAAACGGACAGTGATCCTACAATCTTTTCAAAGTTCAAGGAAAAAAATTTGAGTAAATGATGCACTCCATGTTTAACAGTTACTGATGTTATGGCTGAGAAGGTCTGCATCAGCATCTTGAATAAAACCCTACAAAACTCACACCCAAAATAAAGCTTAAAGAAAATTTTCCCAAAATTGTTGTTGTTTTTGTCCCAGCATAAACCCATCAAACCGCAAAGAACAGCTATGTTTCAATCACTACAAAAATCCAAAATTTCTCCCAAACCCATCTTAAACGAAGTACAAAAATTCAAGCAAATAATTTCCTACTAAAACTCAATTCTTCACCTACTAATCCATTTAAAATTGATACAAAATGCTTTCAAACTTGAACACAGGGAAGCCTTTATCAAAATGTAGAGAAAACGGCCATATCCTGCAAAAAGAATATGATGCACATCCTTACAGTGGAGGAGAGAAGCTTACGGCCATGATCTGCTATTGCTGCTTGTTTTGCTTCATAAAAGTAATAGTGTTGGATTTATATTGATAAAATTTCATGATTCAGCACGATACGTTTCTGACATCATATAAAAAAAGGACAGAACACGCCGTGGAAAATCGAAGGGAAGAAGATTTTCGAGACATTGAATGTGTACACGTGTCAGCTTCCAGGAAAAAGTGAAGAAGACTTCGAAACATTGAATCATGTACAGACACTTTTATGGGCGAAACTATGGGCGAAAAAATGGGTCTAGAGGCATTATATGCGAAAAAATGGGTTAAGACTGTTGTATGGGTTAAAAAGTGGTTACTTTATGTGAGTTGGAGATTGAACTTTAAAAAATAGTAAATTATCATGTAAATTTAGCATGGTAAAAGAAATATTATGTATGTAAAGATTTAGTTTAAATTTTTTATATTTTTATTTTTTTGGGTTATGTTTTTCTAATGAGTTTTGGTTAAAATTTTGTTAGAAATTTTAAAAGATAATCGAAATTACAGATTTTAATGGTTGAGATTATATATTCTCAATATTTTGGGGTTTTTGAGGGTGCTGAATTAATTTATGCACTCAAAAATGTTATGAAGAATGTAAAATTATATTAAAAAACAAAATAGTTGAAAGAAAAAAACTAAAAATAAGTAAGAAACAAAGAAAGAAATTATAATGCTTAGTTAAAAAATATAAAAATGGTTAGTTATTTGATATAATATAAAAAAAGTAAAGATTTGTAGTAAGCAATGCAAGAAGAAATTCAGGTGGCCGCAACTAAAAGTAGCTGAAGATGAATCTTTAAGGGAGAATTTTGAGCACCTTCAAGAAGAAGAAGAAATTATTTTTGATGATGAGCCCCCTCAATTTCTCCAATCTCCTCTCGCTGAATAAACTTTCCCAAGAGCTAGTTGTCAAAATACTTTCATAGTTGTCCCTACTGTCTTTGAAGGCTTCACACTCTAAAATGAAATGTTTTTTTGTTTCTACTTTTCCAGAGGTGCAAAACATACACACCCTTTCTTCCCAAGATTCCTTTGGTCTTTTCCAACACCCAGTTTCACAACGGAGTTGATGGGAATTGGTTCTTAATTTAGCAATAAGCATTTTGGTTCTCCAAGACATATTGGCCCCGATGTACGCTTTTTTATGATGATTGTAAGTGGAGTTAAACTCTTTAATATAATACTTTTTCTTTCTCCCTAGCCCTTTCTCCCAAGTTCGCTTGTGGAACCTATCAATAACAAAAGTCTTTATCTCTTTAGTGTTTGTAGGGCACCTGTTCAAGTGAATATCTTATTTACTAAGTCATTTACTATTTTGCCACATCCGCATCTTCTTTCTTTTGCACAATATGTCATTGAAAATGACCTTAGGCCAACGACAGTGTTCCATTTGTTCAATTTTGTTTAGATATCTTATGAGTCACACCATAGCAATTGCTTCAATAGGAACAGCCTCCATTTCACTCAACATGATATCATAAGACACTGAACTTTTAATTTTAAACTTGTTAGAGAAATGCATGTACTTACAGATGAATCATCGTGATTGCGTCCACCCTCTCGCCAAACACGCCAACATTCATCCTCTCATCACTCTCACAAATAATTGCTCCTCACGATGTGCTCATTCCGTCATACTTTACTTGCTCTCGTGGATTTTAAACATATTTATATAGTTTTTATGTACTGATAAATATTAATGTAGCTATTGAATGGCAATGGTAATGACAGTTTAGAATGCCGTCCTAAGAGAGAACAAGGACTTATTTCCGGACTATTTGCCACCAATTAGATCTCACCCATTTTCTTGCTCACGTGATGCGACTATTGCACACTTTAGGCTACAACATATCATCCTTTTTATCATTGACAATATGTGAATTCCATTATATCACAACAATAATGTGTGATAATGACAAAGACCAAAGACTATTATGTATGCTAATTATAATTATGCATATTTCCTCTTTATTTGTTAATATAAACTTCCAGTTTGTAAGATACAAGGAAAAAGATTGGAAGGAGTCATGGAACATGTTAAGTCGTTATTATTATGATGATGGTGTTTTCACATAGGTTTTACTTATTGCTTATCATATTAAAGAGGGAGATGTATTTTTTAATTGAAACATGGTTATAGGTATTGTGGGAGATTGCACATGGCTGGGGAGTTTATAGGTATTACAGAGGTGTTACACGTGTATCTTCATCCCTTGTTAAGATTGCTCAAATCCTTAGTATGGTTAATGAGATAAAGAACCAACCAAATCCTTTGTGTCATATACCTTTGTATGTATTAGTTGTTTTAAGCCCCATTTTTTTATCTTTATTTATGTATGTGGGGTTTTATCTTTAATTTTGTATGGTTTACTTTGTGTCTATGCATTGGTACAATCTCATAGCTTGATCTCATATTTAATAGCAAAGTTGTTCCCTAGTTTAAGGGGTCTCTTGCAACCTTGAATGCATTCGTACAATCCCATAGCTTGATCTCATATTTAAAAGCAGAGTTGTACGCTACTTCAAGAGGTCTCCTACAACCCCATATTTTTCACTATCTAGGGATCTTTTTGAGTTGGTATTTCCAATGGGAGAATTGGGCTACAAGGATTACTTAATTTATTAAGTAACAAATAAAATCAAAAAAGGGTGAAAAATATTAAGCAAGTGAACAATTCCCCATTCTATCTCATGCTAAAGAAAGTAAAGTAGCCAACATACATTCTCATATCAAAAGCATACTTAAGACATAGTAAAGAATTTGAAAAATTATACTATAAGTGGAAACAAGAGACTTACAAACAACACCTTAAGATAATTGAAGAAGATGGGCTCCAAAGTTACCTCAAGGGAGGGTCCTTCTCCTCCTTGTATGCTCTACTCTAAGCTCATAGTGGTAGAATATGTATCCTTAAATGGTAGAAAGATCTAAATGAAGGGTGCTTTGGTATTTCTAGAGAGATTATGGTAGCATAACCTTGCATTGTGTGGATATATTGATGAGTGACCCCAATAGCTTTATTTATAGTAGAATAGGTGGACCTTTTCTAGATCTAGCTTCAATGTGAATGATCCCATTGTATTAATGAAGTAGTGGGATAAGAATAATTATAGAAGACTAGATCAAGGACTATTTTTAGAAATAATGAATCGGTAAGATCTACTTTAGGCCACTGTAGATCATTTTTGGAAGGCACACAGCACTAATAAGTCGAAAATGATAAATATTACTCTTTTTTAGGGCTAGCGCATGTTTTTTTAAGAAATAAGAGTGTGTTGCATGAGAAAATATCATGTGCTATCTTTTTGGTCAAAACTAGATGTTTGACTAGAGTTGTGTGGAAAATTTGAGGTCATATGAGTATGTAAATGATGGCTAAAAGCTTCCAAAGTGATGTTTAGGGATGAAATTACTTTTGATCAAGTAGGTGAGCACAATTAGGTTGATATAGTTTCCCCTTAATGTGTGAGGTAAGAAACACATCATATGGTTGAAATACATCACAAGTTTATTTCTATGATATCTTGGTAACACAACCCCTAAAGCAAATAGGGAGAGAAATCAAAGAGGAAGGATGATCCTTGAAGTAGTCTCTAGAGACCCACTTGTAAAGAACCAACCAATAGGGTAAGGTGTATAAAATCTCAATATCAACGAGGTGGGCATCCCCATGCTCTTGTAACTATCTCAATATAAGATGGGATCATGGCATCATGGGGCCAGATCTATGTACGTAAAATGGCCATAGTACAGTACATCATAAAATAGGGTTAAGAGGAACCCAATCCAAGTACAACAAATGTGGCCAATATCCAATCTAATCTAAGAATAGATGAAAGAACAATGTCCCCCAGAAAGGTGCCAAATCACAACAACTAAAGCCATGTTGAACATCGAAGGGGCTCAATATCTAGAAAGAACAATTGGGAAGAAATATCATCATAGGTGTCTCGCATCAAAATAAATAGAGATCAACAGATCAAGAGAACTGCAACTTAAGCTAGATCGCTATCGTGAACACAGCCTGGACAAAATAGGTAGCCATGGAATAGGAAGATCCAAAATGGACTCAAAAACTAGGTGAAAAGATCCAAGGGTGTTCGAGTCTTTGACCAATTGAAACATTGGAACCAACCAAAATGTATGATTCTTCACAATGTGATAATGAGCCGAGATCGAGCACATGAGAGCCAACTAAGTTAATGGGTAATGTGGATTCCTCTTGTTTAGTCCAAGGTCACCCATTAATAAGGTAAATGGGAGCAAGATACATATTGCCTCTAGACCAAACCCCTATAATATGAGTGTTAAAGTCAATAGGGGAAGATTCACTAAAAACAAAATATGGGGGAACGTTTGTATTCCATCACGAGAGTTGATACAAGTATCATGAATAAGAGTGACTATGATTGAGACAATAATGGACAAGGAAGGAAAAGAGTAATGGACTCAAGACTTCCTTTGTTCATAGCATGGTGGCAAGGTTGACTTGGTAGCATAGGAGTAAGTCCAAGAATATTAAACCATGATTAGGGATACAATTGATGAACACAATTTTGGATCATAGAAATGTATGATGACCAAGATTATGAAATTGAATGAGTAAGACTCAATGGGATCATCAATTGAAACAATAGCATGGGGAGAGTGAAACATGGGGATTCCAAGGGTGAATGTTTTTTGAGTATGTGTTATATTCTTTGCACAACCAACCCCATGCATTGGTTCGAGGGTGGAGCCCTAAAAAACAATATTGGGTGGTTTATTGCGTCCATTTTTAGCAATTTTCACTTTTGGCAATTTTTAGGGACATGGGAGAATCTATGGATTAGCCCATGGTTTTCTAGTTCTAGTTAAGGAATTATGGTTGTAGTCTAATCTGGGTCAATGGATTAAGGGTTTTGGATGCCGCGGGATCCTATATATAATTTATTATAAACAATGAAGTTGAGTGATGATGAATAAGAATTAGAGGTGCAACTCTAAACAGGTTGTTGGTTTTTCCGATTTGGGTTTCCAGGGTAAATATCTGTGTATATGTGTGATTTCCATTGTGTGTGTTTTTTTTTAATAATTTGTGACTGTGTGTGCATTGCATTACTATGAAAGGTTTAAAACTTACAATTGGTATGAGAGCAATTATTATCTTCAAGGGGATACCTTTATGGCTAAGGGTTTGGTTCTAGTCTATGATAAACATTGTTACAATGGGAGCTCTGCAGTATTGATTCTTGTGGTGAAAATAAATGGCGAGCAGTTCAAAAATATATATCGAAAAAATTAATGGCAAAAGTTTTGAGTTGCGGAATCTCAAGATGGAATATATTTTGGTAGACAAAGATCAATGGATCATTGTGGATCCAGACACTACACCTATGACAATGTCAACAAAAGACTGGAAAAAATTGGATCGAAAGGAAAGAAGCACAACCTGGTGGTGTCTCTCAGATTCAGTATTATTGAATGTGTTAGGGGAAGTTACAACCAATACATTATGGGATAAGTTATGGGCTTTTTATCAGTCTAATTCCCTGGTAAAAAAATTGTTCCTGCAGAAGAAGCTATACAACCTAAAGATGAAAGATGTAGACTCAATGACAGAGCATTTGAATGCCTTCAATACTGTAGAAAGTTAGTTATTGTCTATTGATATTAATATTTCTAATGAAGAAAAGTATATTGGTTTATTGTGCTCTTTACTAGACTCATGAGATGGTTAGGCTCTATCCATAGGCAGTAATGAAACTAATTTAAGCTTCGATGATGTGATCTCATCCTTGTTGTCAGAGGAGATGAGACAGAAAAACATGGAAGGACATGTTACCCTCCCATCCTAGGGGTAACTAAGGAGATTATGTCTCAAGGCCCGTAGGTAGAAGACATAGAGTGTCGAGAGTTGGATGCATAACACAACCCACAGATACCCTCTTCTTCACCACAATGTACCATCATCATTGGAAGCATAGCAGTGTCCACTACACCAACTTGGCTCCCAGAAGACAACATGTCTTGCTTCATGAGGTAAAAATTCCAGTCTCATGGTAAGTGTCACTTTAATATTTGAATCATTTGAGCATGTTGCAAAGATTCCTTACTTGATTATAGAACGTTTGCTTGGAAATTATACCTTTTGACTAATTTCAACTTGGTGGTTGGCATGGTATCCTAGTAAGTTGGTCATCCTTGGGGAAAGGGTTACTATTGGGGGGTTTCCTTGAAGGGTCATCATACCATTTCCACGCATACTTACCACTTTCCACACTTATTCCCCTTTATTTCTTCATCTTTTGGGTCTTCAGGTGCATTGACCCCAAGAAGGGTTTGTGCCTCATTTCATAGGAAGAAGGGGATGAAATCTCATAGGTGGTGTATCTGACATCATACATAAAGTCTTGAGAGCCATGAAACACTTCTCTGAATGAATAAAGGACTTTTAAATAAAAATGAATAAGGAAAAAGTGTCTCGGTTGATGGGGGAGTGCATTGCGTTGATCTTTTATTTCTAGTGCACATAGCACCCAATGTGTTCTAACTTCAAGTGGCATTGTTGTGTTGTTTTATTTCCATTGCACATAGAACTCAATGTTCAGACTTAATAAAAAGGAAAATAAAGGGCTTGGAAAAAAGTTGCATTGCAAACAAAGGGAAACTCAAGGATGTAATACACCCTCCACAAAGGCACCCATAAATGAGACAATATGAACCCTTGATATATCAAAAGCCCCATGCCCAAGAGTCTTTCCCCAATCCACCTCATACTCATTACATGATCTAGATAGGGTCTTCTTGGGAAACATTCCTTGACTCAGGGATTGGCCTACCCAATAGGGCACCATGACACCCCTCCTATAGTTAAATTTGGAAAATTTTATAAGGTCTTCGAGCATTTGCTTAATTTGAAAAGGGAGGATTTGATACACTTGTTTAGGTGGTTCTTTTATTAAATGTGACTTACTTGGCATGATTCATATGACTTGTGGACACTTGGAGGGTGTACTTGTTTGTATTTGCAGGACCTTTCCTAATGGAGGATGATGGACCACACATGACATCACATATATGCTTGGACATAGCCTTTGGAGGCTCAGGACGTCACCCTTCATCCCTTGACGACATCTTGGAGACTAGGGTTTGATGGATGATGGTTTGGTGTTTTGACAGGAGAAGACACATGGCATGGCACTTTGGCACATGAGAGCACGACGCATAGCCTTTGGAGGCCCAACGTTCTCTTCTTGAGGCTTGAAAACTCACTTTTAAACCCTATGTCACCCTTCTAGGTCATGGCATCACCATTTTTAAGGTTTTATTTCATGTATTTTTCATTTTTACATATTGTAAAGGAAACTGAAGGGGGTCAACCCTCTTATAATTTGTTGTTGACAATTTTAAGTGGAAAAATTGGTTTAGATGGCCTCATATAAGTAGAGGACCATCTCATTTTCATTTATCATCATTCATTCCTCACCATTTGCAATAATAAGTCTACAATTTTCTCCCTACTTGGCTATCTTGCTCTTCTACACTTATGTGACTTGCTTGGAGGATCAACTTGTGGATTTTTTTGCTGATTTTTGGATGAAATTTCTGCAATTAGGATTTTATCTGATGTTATCTTGGTGAAGTGATTTCTGCAATTTTATCTTTGTGCTATCAATGCTTCATGGTAATTTCTCTTTTTTATGCTAGACGTCTTTCTTGGTGAAACCCTAAGAGAGGAGCATAAGTGCTTCATCCTCTCACAAGGTTAATTTTGTCCAAAATTTGTGAATGAATCCTTGCTAGGGTTAGACTCCCAAATCCCTAAAGTTCTATCACTTTAATATTTTGGCCCTTGACATTTGATTTATTGACTTACTTGAAGTTTTAAGAAGGGAGAAAAGGTTGTTGGAGCCCAAAAGTGCTTGCACTTTAGCAATCTGCTGGCCCTTAACCAAGTTTTGAGGATCCTTGGTCATGTTTGACCTAATTTTGGGACTTCGACAGGCTGTCGAAGGCGGAGCGCAAGACGAAGCGGAGATCGAGGGATCTCGACCCCTTTTAGGGCCCTTTTTGGGATTCAAGATTATGTAATGGGTATGGGATGTCGACCGATGGGTTTACCCATGCTTAGGCCTATTTTGTATGTATAAATAGATGTTAAGGCAATGTAGTGAGTATGAATGGCTAAGTGCTAGAGTTGGATCTGTGTGATCAAGAATTGTAAATGCTTTGTGCATACTATGTGAGGCTTGCAAGGCTAGTGCAAGTAACTGTAAGAGACTGTGGGAAGGCTTGGTGCTATACCCTAGCAAGAAGAAGGAGGATCTGGTGGAGTGCGCGCAGATATCCTCTCTTCTGCGAATTAGAACTTGGATGCTATATGCCTGTAAGAAGCTTGACCAAAGATAATAAAGAAGATAAAGAGTTGGTGGACGTAGCCCTAGGGTGGGGGTGAACCACGTATATGATGTGTTTCTCTGCTTTGTACAATGTGTTTATATGATAACTTTCTTAGTGCTTTGGTGTAGATGAATGGTAGATAGATATTTCAATGCTCTGTTCTTAATAGTATGGAGCTGACCTATGTGGATATGATTAGTGCTTGAATATAGTATATCTGGATGAATATTGTGATGCTTTACAATTAGGGTTTAACTGCGATGTAATCTATGATTGGATATAGATGAATGTAACTGCTAAGTACTATGTTATGTGTTAGAATCACATATCTATGTCCCATATAAGGTTGCAGACATCTAAGTCCTGCAACCACCCCCACCTCTACCTCGAGTGAGACTTCATCTACTCTGCAGGTGTTGTCGAAAGGGTCGGTAGTTAGGGTTTTGTTGGTGCGTTGTTGTAGTGTTGAACCCTGGGTCTTCCCCCATCCCAACAAATGGTTTTGTTGCCAAGACCTGAAATTGTGATTGTTGGAACTGAGGAAAAAGAAGCTCTGTGCGAAGATCCAACCTGAAATTGTGAAAGAACTGTACATAGATATATCGCTCTAGTGCGCAGTATTCTACTTGATTTGTGAAGATCTGTGCCAAGAAGGGTCAGATCTGAAGAAAAGAGGTAAGATCTGCAAGATCTGTGCTCTAATAAAGGTAAGAATAGTGAAAAGTTTTAGATCTGGAAGCTTTGTGCTCTTCTGAAGATAAGATTAGTGGAATTTTTTGTTTCTAAAGTATGGATCTAGGTATGTTTGATAAGATTTGTCCTATCTTGAAAACTAGGGAACTGATAGATGAAATAAGATTTGATGTGAGTAGAACTGATAAGAATAGTGAAAGATATGTTATACCTATGCATAGAGAGAATGTTTGGACTAACAAATGGATGCAGGATCCTAGAAAGAATTTTTTGCAGGTTAGCTATCATGATCCTAGTGCGCAGTACAGGAAAGGTTGGGGGTCATTTAAGAGAAAGAGAGGATTAACTCTTTGTTACAGTTGCAGAAAATTAGGACATATTGCTAAGGAATGCCCTAGAAGACGACCTAGTTGCCTATGTTGCAAAGTTATGGACCATGAAGTTTTGGATTGCCCTAGAATGATTGCCAAGCTTGAAAAGATGAATATGAGGCAAGGAGACCATGAGAAAGGTCAAGCAACTAAGATTATGACAGAACCCCAGAAAGAATCAGAAAAAGTATTGCTACAGATCAAAGAAACCCTGAATGACCACCGACATATCAGCTTATCAGAGATCTTCAAAGAAAAATAATGCATTGAAGTAAGAATAGAAGACTTCGACATTGACTATGTTCTGGATGAGGAAACACAGGTGAATATTATGATAGAAAGAACTTGGGAAATCCTAGGAAAGCCTACTATGATTCCTTCATTGGGAGGAATAGGATTATTCAAAGGAAAATTAATAACCCTATGTGGAAGACTTACCCAGATATCTATGAGTGCTCATGGAACTTCAACAGAGGAAGAATTTGAAGTTGTTAAATTTATTGAGAACAACGCTCCATTTGCTATGTTACTAGGAAAACCTTGGATTGAAGGAGAT
>ML778680.1:950645-961247 GCA_009831015.1 Picea engelmannii
AAATTAATTAAGGAAATGTGTCCCAAGATGCAGGATGAGATAGAATACATGTCCAGGGTCCCTTATTCATCAACAATTGGCAGCTTGATGTATGCAATTTTTTGCACAAGACCAGATATTGCACATGCAGTGGGAGTTGTGAGTAGGTATATGAACAATCCAGGTAAAGAACACTGGGAGGCAGTAAAGTGGATTCTCAGGTATTTGAGAGGTACTACTACTCATGCATTATGTTTTGGAAGTTCAGACACTTTTCTACAGGGATATGTTGATTTAGATATGGCAGGTGATAAAGACAGCAGGAGGAGCACCACAGGGTATGTTTTTACTATAGGTGGAACAACAATAAGTTGGATTTCGAAACTGCAAAAGGTTGTTGCACTTTCAACAACAGAGGCATAGTATGTTGCTGCTACAGAGGCTAGTAAAGAGATGATTTGGTTACATAGGTTTATGGAGTAATTGGGAAAGAAGCAGGAGAACAACAGGTTGTACTGTGACAGTTAGAGTGCCATTCACTTTGCAAAGAACTCAGCCTTCCATTCGAAGACTAAGCATATACATTTGAGGTACCACTTCATATGATCCGCCTTGGAAGATGGACATTTGAAGTTGGAAAAGATACACACTAGCCAGAATCCTCCAGACATGTTAACAAAGGGAGTAACCAGGGAGAAACTAAGTTCCTGCTTAGTTTCAATTGGTCTTCAAGAATGAAGATGAAGATGAGAAATTTTCCGGGTCCAAGATGGTTTAGAGTCGAGCATATACAACAGTGGTGGAGTTGTTGAGATTAGTATTCAAGTGGGAGATTGTTGGTTGTGGAGCCTGATTATCTTCCTAATTCAGAGGTCCTTTCTTTCAGTTGTGTTTATACCCCATGAAGTATTTACACCCCAAAAGTATGTAAACTCTTCCATGCGGGGGAGTGTAGAGGGGGGTACCCCCTTTGTGAGGTCCAGGAGGGCTATCCCCCTGGCTGGGGGGTATGGGGGCAAGCGGGCCCCCAGTGGGGGTTCGGGGGCGAAGCCCCTGAAGGAAAAATTGCCTTGTAAATGTATATTGTAATTTCATTGTAAATCTAGACCGTTCATTATAAGTTCACATATCTAATGGTAGAGATTATGTTAGGGTTTTTTACCCTATAAGGCAACCCTCTTTTATGAGGGAAATGTACTGCGGCTATGGTTGATTGTGAATATTGTATTATGAGATAGGAGATTGTAAGAGAAAGAAGAGGAAGTTACAACGGGTTTGTTGTAGGTTGTATCCCTTCATATGCTGGATAATAATAAAGGAAGGACCTGGAAAATTCTCTGGTGGACGTAGCCCACACTGGGTGAACCACGTAAATCTATGTCTCTATTGTATTGTGTATCTTCTGTGTTTTGTTTCCGCATTTGTTTTATTTTATTGCTCCACGGTCCTGTTTTTCTAACATATCTCGGGTTCAAAGAGTAACTAGTCAATGCAACGAGATGGATGGAAAGAGTGCGATGATCACTGTGCGAAATGAACTAGTCTTCGGATTCATATTCACAGTTAGCGAAAGTGTTCTCGTTGCATGGCGTGACAGGATAAATAGATAAATTGGAAATAGATCTCTTGCAACGGGTGAGAAGCCTTCATGAACTCATTTCTATCTCTTATGGCGCGGTCCCAATGGTTTGGTGGCGAACTTTCTTATCATAAATTCCTTTCTACCCATTCGAGCTGTCGGTCTAACAGTTATACTGTTCCCAACGGCTATATTGCTTCTCCATAGCGAAGTGCCATGTGACGCTATTCTGATATCCTGACGAAGTTCCAATTTTGAAAATTTTCCTTCTGCGAAGTTCCCTTTGGAACTTTCTGTAACTTTTCGTTCTTATCTCTCTTCTTACTTAGTTTTTAGGCCTTCTTTCCAGTGAGATTAGTCTCGATATTCCTTTTTCCATTCTGATTCTTATCTTCTTTTGGCAATGTAACTTCGCGCTGTTGAGATTCTTTCCTAGAAATCAGGGGTAGTACTTCATCTGTATCTGGAATAGGTACTCCAGTCTTCTACGAGTCTTCTAGTGTTCTTCCCACTTTGACATCCAAGTCTCTAGTTTTAAATAACTTTGGTTGGTTCTGTTGTTCTTCAATCAAGTGTGCGATCCTCCTAGTCATGAAATATTTTAAATCTTGCTTCTTCTACTCTAAGATTTCTTCTTCTTTCCTTCTAGCCTCATCTCCTTCAATCCAAGGTTTTCCTAGTAACATAGCAAATGGAGCGTTGTTCTCAATAAATTTAACAACTTCAAATTCTTCCTCTGTTGAAGTTCCATGAGCACTCATAGATATCTGGGTAAGTCTTCCACATAGGGTTATTAATTTTCCTTTGAATAATCCTATTCCTCCCAATGAAGGAATCATAGTAGGCTTTCCTAGGATTTCCCAAGTTCTTTCTATCATAATATTCACCTGTGTTTCCTCATCCAGAACATAGTCAATGTCGAAGTCTTCTATTCTTACTTCAATGCATTATTTTTCTTTGAAGATCTCTGATAAGCTGATATGTCGGTGGTCATTCAGGGTTTCTTTGATCTGTAGCAATACTTTTTCTGATTCTTTCTGGGGTTCTGTCATAATCTTAGTTGCTTGACCTTTCTCATGGTCTCCTTGCCTCATATTCATCTTTTCAAGCTTGGCAATCATTCTAGGGCAATCCAAAACTTCATGGTCCATAACTTTGCAACATAGGCAACTAGGTCGTCTTCTAGGGCATTCCTTAGCAATATGTCCTAATTTTCTGCAACTGTAACAAAGAGTTAATCCTCTCTTTCTCTTAAATGACCCCCAACCTTTCCTGTACTGCGCACTAGGATCATGATAGCTAACCTGCAAAAAATTCTTTCTAGGATCCTGCATCCATTTGTTAGTCCAAACATTCTCTCTATGCATAGGTATAACATATCTTTCACTATTCTTATCAGTTCTACTCACATCAAATCTTATTTCATCTATCAGTTCCCTAGTTTTCAAGATAGGACAAATCTTATCAAACATACCTAGATCCATACTTTAGAAACAAAAAATTCCACTAATCTTATCTTCAGAAGAGCACAAAGCTTCCAGATCTAAAACTTTTCACTATTCTTACCTTTATTAGAGCACAGATCTTGCAGATCTTACCTCTTTTCTTCAGATCTGACCCTTCTTGGCACAGATCTTCACAAATCAAGTAGAATACTGCGCACTAGAGCGATATATCTATGTACAGTTCTTTCACAATTTCAGGTTGGATCTTCGCACAGAGCTTCTTTTTCCTCAGTTCCAACAATCACAATTTCAGGTCTTGGCAACAAAACCATTTGTTGGGATGGGGGAAGACCCAGGGTTCAACACTACAACAACGCACCAACAAAACCCTAACTACCGACCCTTTCGACAACACCTGCAGAGTAGATGAAGTCTCACTCGAGGTAGAGGTGGGGGTGGTTGCAGGACTTAGATGTCTGCAACCTTATATGGGACATAGATATGTGATTCTAACACATAACATAGTACTTAGCAGTTACATTCATCTATATCCAATCATAGATTACATCGCAGTTAAACCCTAATTGTAAAGCATCACAATATTCATCCAGATATACTATATTCAAGCACTAATCATATCCACATAGGTCAGCTCCATACTATTAAGAACAGAGCATTGAAATATCTATCTACCATTCATCTACACCAAAGCACTAAGAAAGTTATCATATAAACACATTGTACAAAGCAGAGAAACACATCATATACGTGGTTCACCCCCACCCTAGGGCTACGTCCACCAACTCTTTATCTTCTTTATTATCTTTGGTCAAGCTTCTTACAGGCATATAGCATCCAAGTTCTAATTCGCAGAAGAGAGGATATCTGCGCGCACTCCACCAGATCCTCCTTCTTCTTGCTAGGGTATAGCACCAAGCCTTCCCACAGTCTCTTACAGTTACTTGCACTAGCCTTGCAAGCCTCACATAGTATGCACAAAGCATTTACAATTCTTGATCACACAGATCCAACTCTAGCACTTAGCCATTCATACTCACTACATTGCCTTAACATCTATTTATACATACAAAATAGGCCTAAGCATGGGTAAACCCATCGGTCGACATCCCATACCCATTACATAATCTTGAATCCCAAAAAGGGCCCTAAAAGGGGTCGAGATCCCTCGATCTCCGCTTCGTCTTGCGCTCCGCCTTCGACAGCCTGTCGAAGTCCCAAAATTAGGTCAAACATGACCAAGGATCCTCAAAACTTGGTTAAGGGCCAGCAGATTGCTAAAGTGCAAGCACTTTTGGGCTCCAACAACCTTTTCTCCCTTCTTAAAACTTCAAGTAAGTCAATAAATCAAATGTCAAGGGCCAAAATATTAAAGTGATAGAACTTTAGGGATTTGGGAGTCTAACCCTAGCAAGGATTCATTCACAAATTTTGGACAAAATTAACCTTGTGAGAGGATGAAGCACTTATGCTCCTCTCTTAGGGTTTCACCAAGAAAGACGTCTAGCATAAAAAAGAGAAATTACCATGAAGCATTGATAGCACAAAGATAAAATTGCAGAAATCACTTCACCAAGATAACATCAGATAAAATCCTAATTGCAGAAATTTCATCCAAAAATCAGCAAAAAAATCCACAAGTTGATCCTCCAAGCAAGTCACATAAGTGTAGAAGAGCAAGATAGCCAAGTAGGGAGAAAATTGTAGACTTATTATTGCAAATGGTGAGGAATGAATGATGATAAATGAAAATGAGATGGTCCTCTACTTATATGAGGCCATCTAAACCAATTTTTCCACTTAAAATTGTCAACAACAAATTATAAGAGGGTTGACCCCCTTCAGTTTCCTTTACAATATGTAAAAATGAAAAATACATGAAATAAAACCTTAAAAATGGTGATGCCATGACCTAGAAGGGTGACATAGGGTTTAAAAGTGAGTTTTCAAGCCTCAAGAAGAGAACGTTGGGCCTCCAAAGGCTATGCGTCGTGCTCTCATGTGCCAAAGTGCCATGCCATGTGTCTTCTCCTGTCAAAACACCAAACCATCATCCATCAAACCCTAGTCTCCAAGATGTCGTCAAGGGATGAAGGGTGACGTCCTGAGCCTCCAAAGGCTATGTCCAAGCATATATGTGATGTCATGTGTGGTCCATCATCCTCCATTAGGAAAGGTCCTGCAAATACAAACAAGTACACCCTCCAAGTGTCCACAAGTCATATGAATCATGCCAAGTAAGTCACATTTAATAAAAGAACCACCTAAACAAGTGTATCAAATCCTCCCTTTTCAAATTAAGCAAATGCTCGAAGACCTTATAAAATTTTCCAAATTTAACTATAGGAGGGGTGTCATGGTGCCCTATTGGGTAGGCCAATCCCTGAGTCAAGGAATGTTTCCCAAGAAGACCCTATCTAGATCATGTAATGAGTATGAGGTGGATTGGGGAAAGACTCTTGGGCATGGGGCTTTTGATATATCAAGGGTTCATATTGTCTCATTTATGGGTGCCTTTGTGGAGGGTGTATTACATCCTTGAGTTTCCCTTTGTTTGCAATGCAACTTTTTTCCAAGCCCTTTATTTTCCTTTTTATTAAGTCTGAACATTGAGTTCTATGTGCAATGGAAATAAAACAACACAACAATGCCACTTGAAGTTAGAACACATTGGGTGCTATGTGCACTAGAAATAAAAGATCAACGCAATGCACTCCCCCATCAACCGAGACACTTTTTCCTTATTCATTTTTATTTAAAAGTCCTTTATTCATTCAGAGAAGTGTTTCATGGCTCTCAAGACTTTATGTATGATGTCAGATACACCACCTATGAGATTTCATCCCCTTCTTCCTATGAAATGAGGCACAAACCCTTCTTGGGGTCAATGCACCTGAAGACCCAAAAGATGAAGAAATAAAGGGGAATAAGTGTGGAAAGTGGTAAGTATGCGTGGAAATGGTATGATGACCCTTCAAGGAAACCCCCCAATAGTAACCCTTTCCCCAAGGATGACCAACTTACTAGGATACCATGCCAACCACCAAGTTGAAATTAGTCAAAAGGTATAATTTCCAAGCAAACGTTCTATAATCAAGTAAGGAATCTTTGCAACATGCTCAAATGATTCAAATATTAAAGTGACACTTACCATGAGACTGGAATTTTTACCTCATGAAGCAAGACATGTTGTCTTCTGGGAGCCAAGTTGGTGTAGTGGACACTGCTATGCTTCCAATGATGATGGTACATTGTGGTGAAGAAGAGGGTATCTGTGGGTTGTGTTATGCATCCAACTCTCGACACTCTATGTCTTCTACCTACGGGCCTTGAGACATAATCTCCTTAGTTACCCCTAGGATGGGAGGGTAACATGTCCTTCCATGTTTTTCTGTCTCATCTCCTCTGACAACAAGGATGAGATCACATCATCGAAGCTTAAATTAGTTTCATTACTGCCTATGGATAGAGCCTAACCATCTCATGAGTCTAGTAAAGAGCACAATAAACCAATATACTTTTCTTCATTAGAAATATTAATATCAATAGACAATAACTAACTTTCTACAGTATTGAAGGCATTCAAATGCTCTGTCATTGAGTCTACATCTTTCATCTTTAGGTTGTATAGCTTCTTCTGCAGGAACAATTTTTTTACCAGGGAATTAGACTGATAAAAAGCCCATAACTTATCCCATAATGTATTGGTTGTAACTTCCCCTAACACATTCAATAATACTGAATCTGAGAGACACCACCAGGTTGTGCTTCTTTCCTTTCGATCCAATTTTTTCCAGTCTTTTGTTGACATTGTCATAGGTGTAGTGTCTGGATCCACAATGATCCATTGATCTTTGTCTACCAAAATATATTCCATCTTGAGATTCCGCAACTCAAAACTTTTGCCATTAATTTTTTCGATATATATTTTTGAACTGCTCGCCATTTATTTTCACCACAAGAATCAATACTGCAGAGCTCCCATTGTAACAATGTTTATCATAGACTAGAACCAAACCCTTAGCCATAAAGGTATCCCCTTGAAGATAATAATTGCTCTCATACCAATTGTAAGTTTTAAACCTTTCATAGTAATGCAATGCACACACAGTCACAAATTATTAAAAAAAAACACACACAATGGAAATCACACATATACACAGATATTTACCCTGGAAACCCAAATCGGAAAAACCAACAACCTGTTTAGAGTTGCACCTCTAATTCTTATTCATCATCACTCAACTTCATTGTTTATAATAAATTATATATAGGATCCCGCGGCATCCAAAACCCTTAATCCATTGACCCAGATTAGACTACAACCATAATTCCTTAACTAGAACTAGAAAACCATGGGCTAATCCATAGATTCTCCCATGTCCCTAAAAATTGCCAAAAGTGAAAATTGCTAAAAATGGACGCAATAAACCACCCAATATTGTTTTTTAGGGCTCCACCCTCGAACCAATGCATGGGGTTGGTTGTGCAAAGAATATAACACATACTCAAAAAACATTCACCCTTGGAATCCCCATGTTTCACTCTCCCCATGCTATTGTTTCAATTGATGATCCCATTGAGTCTTACTCATTCAATTTCATAATCTTGGTCATCATACATTTCTATGATCCAAAATTGTGTTCATCAATTGTATCCCTAATCATGGTTTAATATTCTTGGACTTACTCCTATGCTACCAAGTCAACCTTGCCACCATGCTATGAACAAAGGAAGTCTTGAGTCCATTACTCTTTTCCTTCCTTGTCCATTATTGTCTCAATCATAGTCACTCTTATTCATGATACTTGTATCAACTCTCGTGATGGAATACAAACGTTCCCCCATATTTTGTTTTTAGTGAATCTTCCCCTATTGACTTTAACACTCATATTATAGGGGTTTGGTCTAGAGGCAATATGTATCTTGCTCCCATTTACCTTATTAATGGGTGACCTTGGACTAAACAAGAGGAATCCACATTACCCATTAACTTAGTTGGCTCTCATGTGCTCGATCTCGGCTCATTATCACATTGTGAAGAATCATACATTTTGGTTGGTTCCAATGTTTCAATTGGTCAAAGACTCGAACACCCTTGGATCTTTTCACCTAGTTTTTGAGTCCATTTTGGATCTTCCTATTCCATGGCTACCTATTTTGTCCAGGCTGTGTTCACGATAGCGATCTAGCTTAAGTTGCAGTTCTCTTGATCTGTTGATCTCTATTTATTTTGATGCGAGACACCTATGATGATATTTCTTCCCAATTGTTCTTTCTAGATATTGAGCCCCTTCGATGTTCAACATGGCTTTAGTTGTTGTGATTTGGCACCTTTCTGGGGGACATTGTTCTTTCATCTATTCTTAGATTAGATTGGATATTGGCCACATTTGTTGTACTTGGATTGGGTTCCTCTTAACCCTATTTTATGATGTACTGTACTATGGCCATTTTACGTACATAGATCTGGCCCCATGATGCCATGATCCCATCTTATATTGAGATAGTTACAAGAGCATGGGGATGCCCACCTCGTTGATATTGAGATTTTATACACCTTACCCTATTGGTTGGTTCTTTACAAGTGGGTCTCTAGAGACTACTTCAAGGATCATCCTTCCTCTTTGATTTCTCTCCCTATTTGCTTTAGGGGTTGTGTTACCAAGATATCATAGAAATAAACTTGTGATGTATTTCAACCATATGATGTGTTTCTTACCTCACACATTAAGGGGAAACTATATCAACCTAATTGTGCTCACCTACTTGATCAAAAGTAATTTCATCCCTAAACATCACTTTGGAAGCTTTTAGCCATCATTTACATACTCATATGACCTCAAATTTTCCACACAACTCTAGTCAAACATCTAGTTTTGACCAAAAAGATAGCACATGATATTTTCTCATGCAACACACTCTTATTTCTTAAAAAAACATGCGCTAGCCCTAAAAAAGAGTAATATTTATCATTTTCGACTTATTAGTGCTGTGTGCCTTCCAAAAATGATCTACAGTGGCCTAAAGTAGATCTTACCGATTCATTATTTCTAAAAATAGTCCTTGATCTAGTCTTCTATAATTATTCTTATCCCACTACTTCATTAATACAATGGGATCATTCACATTGAAGCTAGATCTAGAAAAGGTCCACCTATTCTACTATAAATAAAGCTATTGGGGTCACTCATCAATATATCCACACAATGCAAGGTTATGCTACCATAATCTCTCTAGAAATACCAAAGCACCCTTCATTTAGATCTTTCTACCATTTAAGGATACATATTCTACCACTATGAGCTTAGAGTAGAGCATACAAGGAGGAGAAGGACCCTCCCTTGAGGTAACTTTGGAGCCCATCTTCTTCAATTATCTTAAGGTGTTGTTTGTAAGTCTCTTGTTTCCACTTATAGTATAATTTTTCAAATTCTTTACTATGTCTTAAGTATGCTTTTGATATGAGAATGTATGTTGGCTACTTTACTTTCTTTAGCATGAGATAGAATGGGGAATTGTTCACTTGCTTAATATTTTTCACCCTTTTTTGATTTTATTTGTTACTTAATAAATTAAGTAATCCTTGTAGCCCAATTCTCCCATTGGAAATACCAACTCAAAAAGATCCCTAGATAGTGAAAAATATGGGGTTGTAGGAGACCTCTTGAAGTAGCGTACAACTCTGCTTTTAAATATGAGATCAAGCTATGGGATTGTACGAATGCATTCAAGGTTGCAAGAGACCCCTTAAACTAGGGAACAACTTTGCTATTAAATATGAGATCAAGCTATGAGATTGTACCAATGCATAGACACAAAGTAAACCATACAAAATTAAAGATAAAACCCCACATACATAAATAAAGATAAAAAAATGGGGCTTAAAACAACTAATACATACAAAGGTATATGACACAAAGGATTTGGTTGGTTCTTTATCTCATTAACCATACTAAGGATTTGAGCAATCTTAACAAGGGATGAAGATACACGTGTAACACCTCTGTAATACCTATAAACTCCCCAGCCATGTGCAATCTCCCACAATACCTATAACCATGTTTCAATTAAAAAATACATCTCCCTCTTTAATATGATAAGCAATAAGTAAAACCTATGTGAAAACACCATCATCATAATAATAACGACTTAACATGTTCCATGACTCCTTCCAATCTTTTTCCTTGTATCTTACAAACTGGAAGTTTATATTAACAAATAAAGAGGAAATATGCATAATTATAATTAGCATACATAATAGTCTTTGGTCTTTGTCATTATCACACATTATTGTTGTGATATAATGGAATTCACATATTGTCAATGATAAAAAGGATGATATGTTGTAGCCTAAAGTGTGCAATAGTCGCATCACGTGAGCAAGAAAATGGGTGAGATCTAATTGGTGGCAAATAGTCCGGAAATAAGTCCTTGTTCTCTCTTAGGACGGCATTCTAAACTGTCATTACCATTGCCATTCAATAGCTACATTAATATTTATCAGTACATAAAAACTATATAAATATGTTTAAAATCCACGAGAGCAAGTAAAGTATGACGGAATGAGCACATCGTGAG
>ML778681.1:34794-46661 GCA_009831015.1 Picea engelmannii
AGATGCTACTCATACATGTTGAACTTGTCAAATTCATCAAATATCGTGGTTTTCGTCCTCTTGTTTGCACAAGCAAAATGTCAGAATTCCTATTGAAGTCTACCACTAGCTATCAAGCATGCACATATATCAAGTCAAGCGAAGAGCTAAGCTAATCCACCAAGGAAGAGGGGTATATTTTTCATAAACATCAAGAATTTATTGGAATATTGGTGTATTTAAACACCATAAAACGTTTACAACCGATCCATGTGGGATATGTCCCACTGGGAAAATAAAAAAAAAACGCAGTTTTAAAATCCTAACGTTAGGTGTCAAGGAAGAGTTGTGCAGGTGTTCGATGAAGTTTTCAAGTGCCCAAAAAGTCAACAGGAAGGTGTGAGGTTCACGCCCAAGCAAGAATATTAAATGCTATAGACAGAGCATCCAGGTCTTACCAGCTGAGAGACCTCACGCAAAGTCACAAGGAGCAACGTATACATGGAGCGTTGATTAGTAGGTGGTCTTCCCTATGCATCGTAAAGTTTCTTTGCTCGAGATAAACAATACACAAGAGAACCAAGATAAGGAGAAATGCTAGTTGTCAGTGGAATCGCCAAGATTCGAGCAGATTTTTCCAGGTGTTAGTACTGAGATAAAGCATCAAGCATTTATTTCTTTTGAATTTTCATACACAGTTTATACTCTTTCAACACATCATATACGCTCAGGGAATATCATTAACATCAAAATTTGTCATATTAGGATTAAGTTTGTCTTGTTTAAAGAATTCCCACTGCAGTTTCAAATTTACTGGTGATGATTCATCGAAATTTAAGTAATTTGTCAAGGATCTCTATGGTAAAGAATATGGTATTTTGTTTTCAAAAAAATGATCCTCTGTCTGGACTTTTGAGCGGGGTTTTATCAAGAAGTAAACGCAAATGTCAAATGCTCAGCCAGAATTAAATGCCAATGATCAAGCCTAAAGGATAGACAGTGCTAGATATAAATGGTTCCCAACTCAAATTTTGTTTGTTTATCAAAGATAAAAAAGTGAAAACTCATCCATCATATTCCAGAAAACTTGTAGATCGGAATGGTGTTTATGCAGGTGTTCAATGAAGGTTCCAGGTGCCGATATTTGCAGGTGTTGGAGATGTCCATGCTTGAGCACCATATGCGCACGCAGGGAGCATCGACTTGCATTGATGTGGGAGGACACTGGGACAACCAAGATGTTTACAGTGCCTCCAAGTTCCATGTTCAAGCAACGAAGAGCCTCTTGTTCTGTGCTTTGTTGACTTTATTAATCCAACTATGCGGTAACTGCAATGGAAGCTCTCCAAGGCTATAATTTTGATGAAAATGAGAGAAATTTCACTGCTTATCATCACCAGTGCACAAGGAGATTTTGTAGTTTATATTGGCATGTAAGTAACAAATGTTGTCAAATGTATGCAAAATGCCTCTTTGAATGCAGCTGCAAATTGTGGACAGTTTGTTGGATACTGAAAAAGTCTTGATGCCAATAACAAGCGAGGGAAGAAAGACGGAGTCTAGAAGCTAGAAATTCTCTTGACCAATCCAAATGTAGAGTCTGGATTCTGAAATGTTGGACAGTGTCAACATTAAAGGTTCATGTTATGTTGCCTCAATAACATTTTAGCACTTTGATTTGGCAAGTCTGATCATTAGTTTTTTCTATGCTCTTATACCAGACATTGGGTGGTTTCATATATTGCATATACCTAAAGCAGAAAAATCTCTATTACAATCTGAGATGAATAGAATTCGACAAGATTCTTAGGTGCACAGAAATAACATTCATTAAAAGTTGAAGACTGGCTAACTCATGTTATGATAACCTTGTTGTGGTGGATTGTTCATATCCAGCTAGTTTCTTAAATGCTTTTCTACCCAATAAAAGAGGACATGTTATAACTTTAAATAAAGATGTTTTCAGAGTATCATTTCAGTTTCAAATAAACTATATGATGTTCAGCTGCTGAGAGAAAGTATACTGGTTTTTATTGAGTTTGACTGTATGTATTACAAATATTTTGAAGAATTATATCAACAGAGAGTTCATGACATCCTCTCCAAACCTTTCATCAGCTTCCAGAACAATCCAAAAAGAAACATAGCACATGGTATAGATTCAACAGTTAAAGGATATTTCCAGAAATCTATGGACAGTCTGAGTAGACAGGCGTTGTGAACTGCGCTGTGAACTCGTGTTTTGGAATTTTAAAGGAATGAATAGAGGCCAGGTGGTTAGATGGATGCATTCCAGTTGTCTAAAGGGTTAGTTGTGAGATATTAGGCCACCTTCCAAAGGAAGGTGCGCTCAAAAGGGACACTTCATCAGCCATGATAAAGATGTTAAGGACGTTGCCAACATTAGCCTAGATTTTAGAATTCTATTATTTTTTGTTGAATGGATGTAGTCACGCCACCTTTAGGCATAGGAATCCTATGCATGAGTGGTTATTCGAATGGTAAAGTTGTCAATGATAACCTAGAATATAAAATATACGTTTTAACTCAGTTGCAAGGTTCAAATGAATGTACAGAGGCTCATAATGTGGATTGTTAGAAAACAATGCTTTTCTCTGGTTGTATGTATTAAGACTGTGATATTTTTTGGATAATAGATTTGTATATTTTTGTCATCTCATTTAGGTTTTGATTCTGGTTGTAGTTTATTGAAAGTTTTAGCAAACTAGCTTATGGTTTATTTCAGTTGATGATCAATTGTCAATTTTTTTTTTTTAATTTTTAATTTATTTTTTATTAAGGTGAAACCTATTAAGTTATCGAGGGAACCTTGACAAAATTTACAGAGAGAAATGGGTCTAAGTCACCAAAAATGTTGCCGTTTTATCGGAAACCAACATGGTTTATAGAGTTGTCTTGCCCTCTGTTCTGCCCGGAGGAAACTAGGACAGATGGCTATAGTCCAAGTGAACATGTAACAGTAGTAAGATAAAACAAAGAAACGAAATAGCATAGGAAACCTAGATACCCGGTGACCCGTCGCCCTTGCTAGTCTGCCACGTGGACCCCGCTAGAATGGCGAATGCCTGCGCACAGAGAGGGCACTTCCTCTTTGCTGGAGCATTGGAGTACGCGTCAAGGAGCAGGTCCAGACGCTGGCCCATGAGAAGGGCTCTGTGCTCCAGGTCTGCCATGTGGCCTCGGAGTTCGAACACTAGAGCCAAATGCTCTGCACAGAGGAAACTACCATGCAAGCCATGCAAGCCATTACTCGCGTCGTCGAGGATGACGTCCATCATATCCACTGTCGCTCCACCACCGGCTTCGAGCTCCATCAGTTCAGCACCGACCGCTTCCTCCTTCCTCGCAGGGTTGTTCTCGTTCGCGTCCTCTTCGGCTCTACCTTTGTCCCGACTTGCTTCCTCTACCGTTGCTTGCCTCCCTGGCTAGTGGGGCTGTAGTCACCCGACCATGGAATTTCCTCGACAATACACCCAGGGATGTCGTCTGCCAAAGCAAATTTGGGACCGCTTCCATCCTGGTGGCTTGTCTCCATGGCTTGGGGTTCTGGGGTGGTCGCCAAATCCATGGACGGTATTTCTTCCACATAACAGGTGGGGAACGCATCCACAACACCATCCTCCGGCCTGATTTCAGATTGAATTGCCGTGGTCTCACTGCTGCAATCAGCCCCAGTCTCTGCAATGATGGCATGCAGATCCAATTGGTCAGCTCAATCCTTCTTACGGAGGATGGAGGTCACCAACGATAGAGCCCGCTCTAGCTTCTCTTTCCTTTGCCGCTGCGCTTTGTGAGTGTACCAGGCCGAGCCACAGCGAGGTCTGCCCCACTTCCTGGTCATAATTGCCAAGGAATATATAACAATACAGTGAGGGTGCAACGAGATGAGAGTAAACCAGGGCGAGAAAGAAACATAACTGCACCAGATCTCCCAGACGAAGGGGAGAGTCGTCGCGAGAGAAGACCAATTCTGACCAGGCGCTTGAAAAAACAAGTTGCCCAAGGCCAAATGCACCTGGCTATCCATAAACCCTGGCATGCTGAGTGCGCTGTGAGCGAGAGTGTTCGCGCGAGGGAGGTGTCCCTCCACCGTATATCTGATGTTATGGCCGTCTACCATCATTAATGCAGGGCAGGAGGGTGGCGGCCATCAACATTTATGTTATGGCCTAGTGCTGAGCCAGGTGTCGAGGAGCGTCCGCGTGTCACCCCATCCGGGGAATTGTGATAAATTTACAAACTTATGAGAATTTCTATTTTTTTGATTTTATAAGGTTCTTGGTTTATTTTTTTTAATAGTGTTACTACCTGATGTAGATGATAGGCATGATTCACTCTTATTTAAGTCTTCCATCTACTCATTTTGATATCTAAACTTGGACTGAAGTTATTCAAAAACCCATTTCCTTCTATGTATTGCATAGAGTAAAATTGTGAGTAACATCACCTTTCAAATTTTCCTTATTCATTTGCCATCACTTTATAAATCTGTATTTTGAACTTTGATGGGTGATGAGTACTGGGCTTACACTCCTAGCAGTCAGAGTGTGACTCCCATGTGTTAACAAATGCAACCAACGAAGACTGGAATTACCATAGAACTCTTAATGTTATAGCCAATAATGAATCGTCAATCATTAGGGCAGTGAAGTATATATATATATATATATATATATATATATATATATATATATATATATTAAACACAAAGAAGAGGCTATGTCTAGCTTCAAATGCATATATGATGAATCAGGAAGAGATCAGAAAAACAAAAGGAGTACCATCTTCATTATTGTAGATGACCTCCACGACCCTTCTTGGGAAACAACTAAGGTGTGCACATAGTAAAAGATACAATGAGAAACATGAGAGAAAGCATGCATACCTTCCCAGAATAAACTGTCTTTTCTCTACTGACCAATACTTCTATAAGTTCTAAGTAATAGGGTGCATCTGCTTGTAAGTCTTCACAAAGAAGAAAAAAGAAAATCTTATCCCTAGTCTTGTCAACCTGAAACCTTTATAAAGCTCAATGAACCTTTATTTGGTATTCAAGGGACCAAAAGATTATAAACAATCACGAAAAAATAACTTTTTAGTGCCATAGTACCATGTGTGCCATAGTACCGTGTGGCATATTTTGGACTTACTAACTATATTATCATTCTCCATTGTTGATGTCATACATCCCATATGGAAAGTGATGATTGGTCCATACACCCAGTAGGTAAACAATGCTAACTTCATCAATCTTGGGTAGAAGTTTTCTAGATTTGTCATGTGTTCTTATGATTCTATCTTCACTTATTCAACATTAATTTCCCTCTTGAATGTGTGCCATGTGGTAAGCTCCCATTCCTTTGAGTGGATTTCATAGTTTGTGTAATTACTTGCAAGAGTCCCTTAGTCCACTTGACTTGCTTGTTGGATGAAAAATACTATAGCGAGAAGTTTTGAACTACTGTTGAGTTTGTGGACTAAGTTATGCAATAGTGAAAGCATAAGGATCCCAATTATACTGTTGAGTTTGTGGACTAAGTTATGCAATAGTGAAAGCATAAGGATCCCAATTATTTTAGAATTATAGAGTCAAAAACATTATAAAGTAAATTTGGAGAAAGGGTTGATCTCAAGGAAAGTTTTGTGTAACTTAGTAAACATATAACAAAGGAATATCTCTTTAGTTCAGGGAACCCAAAATATTACTGAGATTGACTAAAGCTTCATTTGAATTCCAAAAATGGAAGGACTTAGAGCAATTATTGACAAAAATATAGTTATGTTCCCTTTGCCACATATGTATGGATGCCACTTGTTAGATCATGGCCCATGGGGTACTAGCCACATGTTGCTTTGATCCTCTTTTTCTGACATTACCATTGTCACATGGTAGACTTTGATTGGTCCATGTACTTGAAAACCATCGGTGCATGTGTAAACGAGGTGCTCTACCTTGCTAAGATATAGCCTTTCCCAGTCTTGGTGATATGCTACTATACTAACCAGATGGATCACTTTCTCTCAAGGTAGATATTTCATTATCTGATACTATGATCCAATATGTTCCAATATGTTCGATCTATGCTAGGGAAACATTGTCTATACATTTAATTCCATATAGAATCATTTATAAGTCCAAGTCTATCTATGAGAGTCTGTGTTTCTAATGTCATTGTAGTGATGTTTCTAATGAACCTGAAAACTTGTTATATTTTTTACACTCCAAGGTTAGGTCTGTGAGGGATGTTAAACAATATAGAAAAAATAATATCTCATAATCCTTTGGACATTTGGATGTGAAAAATATATAAAACCAAATTGAATAGGAGTGTTTAGTTCATAAGGGAACTTATGAAATCTGTTAGAGAAAGATTTGCCTCACCCTATGAAATCTTGCAGAGAGGGCCTTATTCTATTTCCCTATGCAGACCTATCTTCCCTATTGATAAAATACAGAGATAAAAATAAAAAAAATTCCACTTGTACGCATCTTGCACACTATACAGAAAGCGTATACGCAAGCTGCTCCACTACAGCCCGCGTACATCGATATTTGTGCCATAAAATGAAAAATAAATGTCGAGTTTCCATGTCACAGCAGGAGATATCTGATCCTTGGCCTTCCATATACTGGAAACGTTCTGACTCGGCCCTTCAGTTCCATTTTGAAGGCTATAAATGGGCCAACTATGAGCTATGGAAAAAGAGAGAGAATTCAACTTTGAGAGAAAAGTTACTCTGGAGAAATTATTTACTTCATATTGAGTCTACATCCCTTTTTCCTTTAAGTCTGAACACAATGTTCATCCCCCAAGCTCTTCCCTTATTGATGGAGAACCTCGTTGTCTCCCTTCTATGAGCTTGCCTTTGGTGGAGGATTGAAGTGGTGGAGGCCCAATTGGAAGGAACTTGGTTTCTCAGTTTCAAATCGTGCCAACACGAAAGTCTGTAATATTTTCACTTCTGTTGATAATTTATTAATAGAAATACTCCTTTCCCGTCCAATTGATATCTTGCAAATATATGAGTTATTATCCATGGGCGTATTTGTTATGTATATTGATGGAGTATGTTATCTAATGTGATAACCTTTTATATTGCCACCATATGCTTATTTTTGTTTGATTGTTGAGAACTTGTTGCATGTATATAGCTTTGGGTCAAAGTGCTCAACGGTGGACATCATCAAACATCTGGACGAGGTAGGCCCTTTTCTTATCTCCCTTGCACATTGGTTTATATAACATGTTGTTGGGATAGAGTTGATTTCTGCAGTCATTTCCATCAGTTGTGTTTCACCCTAGCCATAGAGAGATTTTCTCGTAACAAAATCCTATAAAACACAAAGTCTAAAATCCTCATAAACTCTTGTACCTGATAAGGTTATCTACTTTGATTATAAAATGTTTGGATTCTTAAAAGGAACATAGACTAAGTGTTGAAACCGAAACCTCACCCTGTGCTAATCTACTAGCCATTCTTTCACTATACAACATGTCTTATAGCATCATATCTCTTAATGATAACCCAAATACTTTAAGAACTAGGTCCAAATATACCATCAAGGCTCAAATGAAGAAGGTGTCCCTAAATATATCTAGGGGGATATATTTAGGAATATGTGCTTCTAGTTTTAGAAAATAGATTGTCTTTGTGCCCAATTTAGCATAAGGTAACATTCGGAAAAAGGCGTTGTTGTGTACTTATTTTAGCACTTGTATTGGGTTGATTAAGAGACAATATATAAATTATAATTTCTTTAATTTGATGTATGGATGAAATAAGGATAGGAAACACTAATTTTGTTCTTTGAAGAGGTGTGAAACAATAGGTTAAGTCAACACATGCTTAGTTCCTAGCTTAACCTTTCCTTGAGGACAAACAAGCTTGGATTTGGAGTATATTTTTATCATCCCGATAATATTTTGATAAAAATATAGAAACCATTCTCCAATCATTACTTTGTAGGTTGCTTTTTGATCAAGCAAAGCATGGAAGTCATGTCATTATTGAAGACACATATCTTATTATGGGCAAGAGCATTGAATTTGGAACACTCTTATGATTTGGAGCATCATCTTTAGTTATAAAGATGGGAGTGGACAACATTTGGTAAGAAAATAAATATGTAGTATCCAAACCATGCCATATTTCAGTTGTCATTTCTTCCCATGGACAAAAATGTCAAGGATAAATGAAGAAATCAAATAGTATTAATTGATTGACTAACTCAAAGGTTGGAAGGTTGGCGAAGACACATTGAGGGACCATCTCATCTCATCATGGTGCAAAATTACAATGAAGGTAAAGGGAATAAATATAGCTTGAACCATCAAGTTGTGAAAATTACAAACATAAGATATGTATCCAAAGATCTGTAACGTACCCATCCACCCACAGGTTGCCCACGCTAACCTGCAATGTACCCAACCACCCACAGGCTAGCCACGCTACTGTAGAAACTCGCCTATGACCTAATCTCAATCCGAAGTCAAGAATGAAATACCCTCATGCATAAATCAAGATCCATGCTACATCATAAATAAGTAAAAAAAGTGCCATGCAAAACAAATAACCAACAGACAAGCACATCATGAATACATATCTCAAAGATAATTAAATACACAGTGGAATAAACATTATATAGAAAACACATAGAGCACTTGTCTTTTCAAGTAAACATTCACCAATTGGTTGTAGACCAAGGACATTCCTCCCAACCATAGACATTGTTGTTCTTTTACTCTCAACAGTAGGTCACCCCCAAGCCAGGGCCATGAATCCACAAGGATGGGTCCTAAGCCAAATCTAAAACACACAACAATTGGATAACTAGCTCTTAGGTTTCCCAACCACACAACAAATCTGAATTTCCAGCTCTCTTTCCCCCTCATCCTGCACAACCCAAATAAATGAATGCCTTTCTCTGTCATCCAGTCCCTCAGGTTGTCCCATTTCTCTCTAGGGATCCAGTTCTACTAGTCAGGAAATCTCCCTACTGGAAACTCTAAGGATTCTTAGTTGTGGACGGTTCTTTCCGAACTGTCATCAATCTCATGCACACATGCATCCATTCCCTCATGGAATGATCAATAATTTATTACATCCATTTAGAAATGTCTCTCCTCTTCCAACCATTTGTTTCCATGCACATCCCAAGAGCACATGAATTAGCTAGTAATGAGTGAAGAGAAAGGAAGAAGAATAAGAACCAACAAAACGAGAATAAAGCCCAAAAAAACCCCCATGGGATGTTTAAATAATTACATGAAGACAAGAACCACCTGGCCTTCCTCCAAAGAAGCTCATGTAACCTATTTTCTCCATAAAATCAATTATGGGTAAATAAAATATAACAAAAAGACTCATCACCTTAAGCCCCATCTCTCGTGGAATCATAACCCCCTATCTCGTTTTTCCTTGTATGTCTTGCAACCAACAATGTATTTTATTAATGTATATGAAGTATTGCATTTCCTAGGCACTCTAACCCTTTTTCAACTTTACTAGCTCACCAACCTAAGTCACAATTACATAATACATTCTAGTTCATAAGGGTTAGAATCAGGGTGTTACATCCCCCTCCCCTTATTTTGGCATTGTCCTCAGTGCACAACACCATTCCAATGTTATTAACATTACAAATCTAGGCTCATTGGCCTTAATCCACACAGACAATCCAAGCAACTCTTATATACATAGGCACTTTGGCCTAAAATTAAACATGTATACATAGACATCCTGACCCAAAACATGTATAATGGTCTTCCGAATTTGTATTTATGGCAGCAGTTCCAACCAGCAAGGTCTCCTTCCCTCTCATCCCTGCACAACCCAAAGAAATGAACCCCTTTCTTTACCATGCAATACCTCAGGTTGTTCCACTTCTCTCCAAGGCTCCAGTGCACTCGACCAGGAAGTTTCAGAGTTGCGGCTTCTAGTACTCCAACTGCAACAAGTCCATTGGAATTTCTTCCTTCCATGCCTTTGTCATTCAACTGCTCTATCATTACCTTCTTATTTTCCCTCGTAGTCTGGTACTTTTCTAGATCCTCAACATTCATTGTTTTCCTACAACATTTTGAATCAACAAGCATATCAATTCACATTTTTGTGCATAAAGTCTTTATTTTTGCTCATAATTTAAGAGTAATTTTTTCATAAGCTAGTACAATACTTATCCGTGCGGTTCATGGAGCTGCATCCATATGGATATCTTGTTAACTTGGCTCATTATTTTCCCTTGACATACCCATTGTGTGCATGATCCCAATTAATAGTTTACAAGAGCTATCAAAGTCTCCTCTTCCTTACGGTCACTCACCTTCTAGGCCTAGGCTTAGGAATTCTCTTCTCTGCTATATAGTCCCTCAGGTGATCCATCTTGCTTGGAAAATTATTTCTTGCACAAGAAGATTTCCAGAAACTTTATCGAGTCTTACATCTGAGGCGATTCTATGGCTTGCGTTATCACAACACAACATATTCTAGGGCGATCATGGCTTACCACAGGGTTCTCATGTCAAAACAATAGTATTTTTCATGCTTTCCATATTTCATATCCAACATCTCATATATATTATACACATACAATCATCATGAGATATCACTATAACAATTTTCAATCATAAATGTCAAATTTGTTTTATACAGGAAAACAAAATTTTCCCAAGCATGAGCTTTTTGCTCATAATGTTTTGCTCTGCAGCTGTAGATATCGGTATTCCTTATGGGATTACATCCCTTCCATATCCAAGACCATTCTTCCTGCAAATTCCTTAACCTTTCATTCGACCACACAAATTTTTAGCATAACATAGTAATTTGTAATTATTAATTTCTGAAATTGATTTTATACAGGAAAATAAAATTCCCATGCATGGATTTTCTGCTCAAAATGTTTGGCTTATATAGCTGTAGATATCAGTATTCGATATGGATTTACATCCCTTCCATATCCAAGACTATCCTACCTGCAATTTCTTCAATTTACATTCAAGGAAAACAATTTGTTAGCAATTATTAAGTTATAATTCCCAAAACTGTTTTATATAGGAAAAATAAAATTTCTAGACATGAGCTTCTACTCATAATAATTTGGCTCTTGCAACAATAGGCATTGGTCTTATTTATGGGCTTACAACACTGTCATATCCAAGACCCTTTCTTTCTGCAATTTCAACATTCTTCAACCAAACAAATTGTCAATATCTCATGTAAAAGCTATATATATATATATATTCATGGAAACAAGTGATCTGAGAATTGTTTGCTACTACAATTCAATTACTTCCATCAATTCTTGAAATTAAATGGAATTCAAATATTGAATGGAATGAACCCATCATTACATACACATGTATTATTATCCCATCTCTTCTTTCTTCTATCCAGAAATACTTTTATTACTATGTCCCCCCCAACACATATTTTCTGTAATTTATCATTATGTAGCTACTTTAACCTGCAAATTTCTTGTTGTAATATCTAACAATTCCTAGAGTGTTTTCAACTTCACGAGTTAGAAGTTCTCACATCATTTCAGCTATTATCATAATCATTTCTATTTTATATACTATATACATGCATTCACCAAAATGCATTCAATAATTCTTGGAATACCACTTGTAACATTTTTAATAGTTCCAAAAACTGATCTTGGAGTTGTAACAAACAACAATCCAATCACCTTTAGATAGTATTCATATTAAATATAATGCAACTATCCATCATTATGTATTTTCAACACCACATGCTTTTAGTAATGCAACAATTAATTACTAAATAAAATAACAATCAATGTGCCAACACCCATGGTCACAATTACACAATGCATCCATGCATTGACTGTTGACACTGAGAGGGGG
>ML778681.1:57774-76952 GCA_009831015.1 Picea engelmannii
ACATAGTTTCATATCAAATAGACTATGTTATTCTTGTCTTCATTGGCTTGTATTCCTTTGCAGATATTTCTCCATAAGCCTCGTGACGGAGCTTGGATTGAATTGGCGAAGTCAGATCTTTGATATTTAAAAGGTATGTTCTAAATCCATTTCTCATTTGATAATTGAAATCTAAGGAAAGAGTAGTGCATTGTCTTGTTTTGTTCTAGTTTCATAGTGAATCTAGGGGGATTGATTTGTGTCTGCACTTAACAATTAGCCCGATAACAAAATTGGTGACCATACTGGGGAACAAATTGTTTCCTATTTTGTCTTACTTTATTACTTTGGTTTCTTGGGTTCTTTTTTCTGAGTCACTGGGAGATCCAGCTTGATTCTCTAATTGTTAAACTTCACTGGAAAAAACTTGATGCTTTTTATTTTTTCCATTTTTTCCTTTGATTGTTGCGCCTTGCTTTGAGGGACAGTGCGACGATCCAGGATTGACACACCCTGTCTTTTTGACACAGTGCGGTGACGCTGCACTGTATTTTTTCTCTAGCCTATGGCGACCCGAGATCGTCGCTCTGTGTTGGTCTTACAACTTGCGACGATTTGCAAAATTTTTAGCTTTTGGTGGTTTTTCCTTACCTAGATCTGTGATAAGTGTTTGGGGTGATTTGTTGGGTCTGTTTACAGTCTTCTTGATAACTTTCAATCTACTTTTAGCCATCTTTTTTTTTTTTATCTTCTTTTCTTTTGAAATATTTTATCTCTTTCTTTGAGTGTCTTTCGGTTACAAAGCTTTGTTTTTCTTTAGAATTGTTTAGTGAAAAGAACACTTCTCTTTTCTGAATAACTCGTGTTAAAAGAGAAACTTCGTTTGGGTTTCTTTTGTTTTGAAGAATTTCTCTATTGCTTTTAGTGCATCTTTGAAACAAAAAAAATGATTTCTTTCTTTACATTAGATTGGGGGCATCTTTGCATTTGAAGTAGAAAAATTGCATGATTTTTGGCTTTTTTAGTCTTGAATTCTAAAAAACAAATTCCCTCTCATGGTCGGGGGGGGGGGGGGCAAGAATCGTGTATTGATGTAGAGTTTCTTTTTATCATTTATTGAGAATCTTGATATTGATGATTTTAATAAAATTTTAGGACATTGTGCATATGGGAATTATAAACGTTTTCTCGTTCTCGTAATATAGCTTTCCTCGAAATGAAAAGATTGCATCTTCATCTCTTTTCATAACTTTTGAGTTGGTCAAAACACCATATTGTCCACACCATTTTCCTCTTGAGTAACAACAACCTTAAAAATAAAGCGCTTATAAAAATTTATTAGCAAACCTACATTAGATTAGAGTGTAGGGCTTTGGAATAGGTGTGAAAGATAACTTTCCAAATATATAAAGAAACATAGAATCTTGAGTTAGGGAGCAGTGAAATACACTTGCTACATTTTGTCCTAGGAAGACCTTGTAACACAAGGGTCAATCACGAGGTCGCATTAAGACTAGAAGAGTTACTCACCCTGCTTTATTGGTCTTAGTGTAGAGATTGCGCATATTATTGGGGGTCACTTGAGAATAAAATCTTGTGGGGACCTTATCGAGTTGATTTTGGGCTTAGATACCCTGCCTTTGCACGTGGATCAGACTGTCGACTGTTTCCCTAGGCATCATTGTCATAATTTGTAACCTTAGTGGCCTTTCTCTTTAGGGTATTTACACGAGGTGGTTGTGTGGGGGAAAGTCTTCACGTTACCTGGAATTGACATTGGCCAAACAAACTCAGGCTCCTTGGAGGGTATACCCATGATTATGTGTGGGAGATTGCACCAGGGTGTAAGTCCGTTAAGCAGATCGTCAACGTAACTTTTCCACCCTCTCTATCTCATCCCCTTCTTACATTGTCCTCGCGACGTTGGATTTCATCACCAACTAGTGCGTTCATTGTAAGAAGGTTTTGTTTGCTTTTTTTCTTACTAGATTTTTAGCATGTGCTATTTGTTTTCCCTGTGAACTCTAGGTTGGATCTTTATTTAATGGCGTCAGTTCTCGGAACAACCAATTAAGGAACCCCTTTTCTAGGGGAACCTTTTATTTTTCCTTCTTGCAGAAATATTGGTCCTCCTCACATTGCTACTTTGAGCCTTCCAGGTCTCACAATTAGATTACCGGTATGGTTGTTTTCCACTCAGGTAATCCCGAATGCAGTAAGTGCTTCGATTGTAAGCACTTCCCCCCAAGAACATCAACCTCACGTTGATCCTTCACCTTCTTCACTAGTAAGATCTTCTTCACCTTCTTCACTTGTAAGGTCTTCTTTCATTTCATATTCTTCGCCGAGTGAAAGATCTACAGCTAGTAACCTGGTGGATAAGAAGAATAAGAAAATAAAGAATAATAAGAAGAAAAATAAACAAGGGTCCAAACTTCCAACCGTTGTCGTACATGTTGGAAAGCAACAAGCTACTGTTAATCGTGTTGGGAGTTTTGATGATGCCAATATCACCTAAACAACCTGTAAGCCCAAGTACCCTTGCAATATTTGTGAGGGTAGACATATTCTTAAGTATTAACCTAGTCTATCAAAGGTTATAGAAGCATGGCCTACACACCCTCACCAACCCATGTCGTCGGTCTCTGAACAACATGTTGATGACCTCCCATCAACTAATCACGATACCATTGGGAAGAATAAAATTAGAGTCAAGTTCCCATGTATGTTATGTGGAGGGAGTCATCAAACTCACCTTTTCCCTCATATGGATGAAGCCTCAAAATTACTAGAAGACATGATTATTTCAAAACCTCAACTTCCAGTTGCTTATCGCAAGCTTACTCTCGACCCACCTGTAGTTGATGGAATGATCAATCTAGTCCCTTCGTTGGTCAGTCTAGTTGATCATGTAGTCAATCTGGTCACATCCTTAGTTGAATCATTTGACAAAGTGGTTGATCTGATCCCGTCCTCGGTCGATCCCACTCTCCCGTTAGAGAGTGAAACCTGAGAGGTCGATCCGTTTCCATCCATTGACCCGATTCTCCCCTTGGAGAATGCAACTCAAGTGGTCAATCTGATCTCATAATCAGTCGATCCTACTCTCATGTTAGAGAGTAAACTCGCTACTGCCCACATTTTTCTCATTGATACAGACTCTACCCTGCTGGGGGGAATTCCTCCTTCTCCTGTGGAACCCCCTCCAAGTAATGAGGCCATCCTTTTTTATTGGGGTGTGCTAACTGGAACTCGTCTTCCCTTTCACATTAATTTCAATATTAAATTATAGGTTTGTGGTTGGGACATTCCTCAGACGCTGATAGATGAAGGTTTGTCCGTTAGTATTTTGTCCTCTATTGCTTGGAAAGCTTTGGGTTATCCTCATCTTGTGTCGGTTACACAGAATCTGTTAACTTTTAACAGAAGAACCAGTCACCCTTTAGGATTCCTTCCTCGGTTTCCCTTAACTTCCGGAGGGAAGATTGTATTTATTGATGTTATGGTAGTCCAAGACCCCTTGTATTTCAATTTACTCCTTGGGTGAGATTATGTCTATGCCATGAAATCTATTGTGTCCACTCTTTTTTGTGTGATATATTTCCCTCACAATGGAAGAATTGTGACTATTGATCAACTTTCGTTCCTTGGCCTTGAATTGACCATCAACCCAATGACCTTCCTAAACGGTTATTATATGAAGACGGTATCACCCCCGCCACAGGTCAATTATGTGGCGTTGTCTCCCATGCCTTCAACTGCCGATGAAGATGAGCCTCTCGTTGTAAGCAAAGTCTCTTATGACTTATATCTGGTAGTTGACATGGTGATATCTTCGATAGGTTCTTTAGAGATTGATCTCCTTACCCCTTCCATGGCCCTCGACGTGTGTTCCTTCTAGAGTGTGTTTCTTCCATCAAGTGAATATCTCTTGGAGGCCATGACCGAGTTTTGTCCCTTGACATGATGTCCTTCCAGACCATCGTCCTCTTGGAATCCATGATCAAGAAGAGTTTTTGAGCATGGTTTTTTGATTTCAATCTTATTAAAAAATGAAACCAACTTTGAGCATGGTTTTCTGATTTCAAGCTCATTAAAAAATGAAACCAGCTATGAGCATAGTTTTCTGATTTCAAGCTCACTAAAAAATGAAACCAACTATGAGCATGGTTTTCTGATTTCAATCTCATTAAAAAATGAAACTAGTTGTGAGGATATTTTTGCATCTCAGTGGAAACCTCGTTAAAAAAATGAAACAATGGTTTGGGGATTGAACCTTGATTCATGAGCATAGTTCTTGTTTCTGTGTCAAGCTCGTTAAAAAATGAAATAGATTTTTTCTCCTCTTCGATTGAGTCAAGTACTTCGTTACGTATAGTATTTGAAGCTTCTTTTCATCCTCCTCTGTCATTGGATGAACCGAATCTTGGGGGGAAATGCTTTCACCCTCTGGACTTCATTTTGAAGTTAAACTGCCAGCTTCTTAAGCTGGGGGCTAAGTACCAACCATCCCTGGATAATGCGTTGGGAATTCACAAGCATAGTTTTCTATGGTTAAAGCTTTTGTAAAAATGAAACCACCTACCTCAAGCATAGTTTCCTCTGGTTCACACTTGTGTAAAAATGAAACAAGGTCCAAGCATAGTTTTGTTTAGTTTTAATCTTGTATAAAAATAAAATATATCCCAAGCATAGTTTTGTTTTATTTTAAGCTTGTGTGAAAATGAAAACAATCCCAAGATTAGTCTTTGTTCTTTCTCATGCTCGTAAATCAATGAAAATATAACCAAGTAAAATTTTATCACTTTTTCGGACTCGTAAAGGTTATACGAAAAAGGAACCCTGTGGAGTTCCCTTTAATATATTTTTAGACTCTCTAAACATGAAAAGATTGTCGAGTGATCTTGTTATTTTCACGCTCGTTAAAGTATTTGAAGAAAACGTTTGGTGAGAGGTAGCTTATCTCTTTTTAGGTCTCATCATACTATTTTACGAAAAAGGAAATTTTGGAGTTTCCATTAAGTGTTTTTCAGACTCTCTAGACATGAAAAACCCCTGAGTTTTCTTTCTTTGGACTCATAAAACAAACATCAAAAGGCCCATATGGAACCAAACCACTCCTTCCTAGGTTTCGTTAAATATACTCCGAAGGATGAGATTACAGTTCAAGCATATTTTATCCTCCTTAAGCTTGTGTAAAAATAAAGAGCTACTCGCCAGAAATGGCAGGGGAAATTGGGAAATAAATGTGTCTAAACCTATATTCTATGGAAGAATCGCTTTTGAATATTACACCCTTTCACTCACTTTGTGTCTATGTTGGAAAATATGCTTGTCTCTTGATCATACTCCTTTATAAGATTACCCTTTGGTCTGTGATCCCTGTTGTTGAGTCAGTATTCCCAAGATAGTTGTCGTGTCGTCAATATGTTCAAAGAGAAGTTTAACCCAGAAAGCCTTATATTGCATTGGCCATTTATGCAGTCCTTAAGACTTCTATTGCATCGGCCATCCCTGAGTCAGTTTTGAATCACTTGTTACTCTGATCTAACTCAAATATTGTTACATGTTTCATGTCATTGATGGGGTGTACATTAAGGCCCTCCTATGATGATTCATTTCCTATCGAATTCAAATCATTATCCAGGAATTAGACTTAGAAACTAATTGGTACCTTGGAACTTGCATGCCTCAATGGAAAGTTTCCTCGCTTTTGATAGTGGGTTTTCATTATTGAACCCTGAACGGGAGATTCCGTCGAGTGTTCGAATTCATCTCATTAACTCACATTTTTTGTATTGTACTAGAGTACCTTGGGAGTCATTGACATTAATAGTGATTTCTCTCACACTTGTTAACGGTATTCATTAATGACTGGTAATCAAGTGGTTTCTACCATGTTCGACTTCAACACATGTATTCACATGGTTAGATTCGTACTATAGAGTGATGGATATGAAGACTCTGAATATTGAGTATATTCATATTGTACTGTTGCATATATCCACATTGTATGTCTTGTGGATATGTTCAAATTTAAGTCTTTAACACATAGATCCACAGTCTATTTTTGGTGGCTATGTTCAGATTTGAGTCATAATGGCATGGATCCACAGTGTATGTTTGGTGGTCATGACCTGCATTACTTGACATGGATCTTTGCATGTTAGAATTTATGCTTTGATTCATTTGTATTATGAGTATGGGAATGCCTACCTCAGTGATGATATATTATTGTACTATATTTCCTTGTTTGTTGGCAGGTTTCCGACCAACTGTTCCTTGTTCCCTACACACACTCGACACATTATTTTATCTATCACTCTGTTCTAACTTCATACTTTGAGGGGATCTCTGTTACACATTATTTTCTTCATCCCTATGACCGTTAATGATGTAAACCTATTTTTTTCCTTCAGAGGAGTCAGTGGCCTAAATTCCTGAAGAAAGAAGGGAGAAGAACTTTGCCTGAGAGAAGAAGTTGTATTTTCCTTTGTAAAAACCCTATTAAGGAATATCACCATAGGATGCACTATACACAGGGTGCAGTGATGCCTGATTTCCGCCCCCTTCCCTGAAACTTGTTTGCGATGTCTCTGCAGGCTGCCCTATGGCTAGGGTGTGACGATTTTCGTACATGGGAAAAACAAGCATCTTCTCGATGCTTCTAGAAGGAGAAGCTTCTATGGTTAGGTGGCCTCCGAATGGTTTGGATCTTACTCTCTTTCATGATTTAGTGGTATCATCCTAACCTCCTCACCTTATCCTCTTCAACTTATAAAAGGAGAGGAGCTCTCATGGAGAAAGTTAGCTTGATTGGGTTTGAGTAATTTTTGTAGCTTGGATTTTTTGGGCCTATGTTGGGTTTGAGCTTTGCTTTGTCAAGACAGATTTTGAGTAGCTATCAGATATTCGGTCTAGGAATCTGTGGATTAGAAGTGTGTGGGAAGCAAGGAACTATTGGAAGGAACCTAACAACATCAAGGCATCTAGTTGTATCTTTCTTCCACATTCTTTAATACAGATATCATTTTATTTCCTATATGAATGTTATTTGTTCATATTGTATCATCCCTTGATCATGTACATAGTTTCATATCAAATAGAATATGTTATTCTTGTCTTCGTTGGCTTGTATTCCTTTGCAGATATTTCTCCATAAGCCTCATGACAGAGATTGGATTGCATTGGAGAAGTCAGATCTTCAATATTTAAAAGGTATGTTCTAGATCCATTTCTCATTTTATAATTGAAATATAAGGAAAGAGTAGTGCACTGTCTTGTTTTGTTCTAGTTTCGTAGTGAAGCTAGGGGGATTGATTTGTGTTCGCACTTAACAATTAGCCCGATAACACATGCATAGGGTTAGCAGAATTTCAAGGTGAGTTAACTTAGGATTCTACTACATTTGGTCAAAGAAACTTTTATAATCCATCAGTATATCGAAAATTGGCATAAAGGATTGACAAGTGGATTCCACTTAAATATGTATGGAAAGAATCATGTTTGAATGATGTGGGCATGGACTAGTTTTCCATGTGTTGGGATTTTGGCCATAATTGAGGCCTACAACATAGAAACATTTATAGGAAAACCCACGATATGAAAAAACATGCAATGAATCTCTCATTCTAACCTGCCTATGTAAGACCCATGTAAGTTTGGTATTGTTCCCTTATTGTTGCATGATAATTGGAATTAATATAATAATCTTCATTATTACACTTTGTCAAATGATTTTATTTGTATACTATGAGGAAAATGACAAAATCCTTTTGAAAGACTAACGAAGACAGGTATATATGAAACATATCCCATAAAGCATGAATGGTTTAACAATAAGAAATATACCTACATGAAGCTTAAGCATAAAATATCAAATGAGTGAGATATCCTCTATGCCAAGGGATCCAAGGGACTTTCAGAAGAACAGAAAAAGATATTATTGTTAATGTGAATACTCAATCTTTTGATATTATTGTTATTGTGAATATTCAGAAAAAAATTATGGTGAGTAGACCTAGATGTATAATCAAAATTGGTTTTTTGGCATCATGGCAATAGTTCAAAAAAACATTTTTCATGAAAACATGCTTGCATAATGTCAAATAAAGAAATATGTCAAGCCAATTTGATTGTAGCAAAGTGACCGGGAACATTTATATGTCTTTTGATTGGAACAAATGTGTTTGTCAAGGACTATAAAGCATGGAAAATCATAAAGCAAACACTCACCTTAGGTATTCACACTGCAAGGTCAATATTTAGAAATGGTTTTGTTATTTTCTAAAGTGCATAACTGCTAATAGTTTCTATAGAATCTGATTTCCTGAATTTGAAATCAACTTTATCACCAGGGGCCCCTATATATTTGAAAAAATCCTACACAAAACCACCAAGAATAAGAAGGAGCAACGAGACTTGAGTACAATTATGCTCGGGAAAAATACCAAACCTACTAGGATTCACAAACAAGTTGGGTTGGGGACGAGCTGAACACAGTTTCTCTTTTTTTTCATTTGTATATATAGAATGAACAATACCTAATGCTGGTACAAATCAAATCAACCCCCCTAAACATTTTTATAAGCATGCATTTTGATCAGTAATAAAAGGCCATAGGTATAACCCTTCCAAGAAACTATAAGGTAATTAAAAGCACCCAATACACCAACATAAATTTTACATTTAGGTCATTGTGTGACTCAAACATATACCCAAGCTAATAAACACATCCATGATAATTTTGTAGGCTAAGATGAGAACGAGTAGGTCAACAGGAGGTCAAACCAAGGTCAATGGGACTAAAGGCTAGATAGAAAAATCACCTAGGTCAATTTTTTTGCAAATAATAGAGTTGGATACAAGATTAAGTACAAATATGCACCAAAAGAGAAATAATGGTAGTGCAGTAATTGAAACTCAACACACAAGCCCCATAAAAACAATACAAATCCAATATCCATGAGCCAAAATAACCAGGTCTACATACAAGGCCAAATACACCATGAAAATGATAACCCATCTACTAATTAAAATCTTGATCCATGCTATGAACAAAACAATGAGAAATATATCATATACAAGCAATGGGGATAGGAATGAGCTAGACTCCCAACCCATACAAAAGATAATGCACATTTGAGACCACGTTGGGCTCCTAAAAAGAAAACACACATGGGTTCAAAATTTCATTGAGATAGGGCTAGGTGAATTTCCAAATGAACTAGAAAAAGAACACTCGTAGAGTTGAAGTTTTTGGCAAATCCGAAACCTGAAATGATAAGCATCAACTGCTTGGAATGGACCATGACATCAAAAGAAATAATGACATAGGTATTGTTTAGTATGGTCACAGAAGAAAATATCAAGGTTTGGATTGAGTTATTCATAGATTCACCAAATAAACACTAAAATCCATGCTAAAACTTAACAACCAAACCACAGCCCAAAGCAAATCAAATTGCATAATTACTTGAATACTTGCAAGAGAAATTGTAGATGGACTATTTTTCTTCTATAACCATTCACAATACTTTCAACCAAGAGCCCATGTAGATGGAAATGCTCAAGAGAATGAACAAGTTTCTTTAAATATAGAGAAAAATGGTTATCATCTAGCATGAAGGGAAACTTAATCCAAGAAACAGAGAAACTAGAGCTTGGGCCAGTGGAGCGACAAGATGAGAATGATGAATTAAGGTTAAAATTTAAGTCAAAAATATATCAAGTGCCACCCACAATAACCATTACAATGAACTAAAGGGTGGATGATGAAACATACCATATGTATATCATAACCTTTTATATATGCATTTCGGCCAAAGTATGTCCGCAAGAGAACATCCAATGCTAAGAGGGCTCAGTTGGGTGATCATGGGAAAAACCTACGTGCCAATAACATGTAAGAAATATACAATCAAAGAAAATGAAAATGACACTTTCCAGAAATAATTTGTCTTGTAAGCTAAGATATTTCACCTACACCCAAAGGTGAGTCTCGTGCATGAATTCAAAAAGCTTCTTGACGACAATTTTCAAAAATTTCCAATGTGCCCTCAAAAATCTTGGATATTGTCCCATTACATACCTATTCAGTTAATCAGAAATTGCATTAGTTTAGAAAAACATACTTGATGCTTCAATGGGAAAAAAATATCAAATCACTGACATGATAATACTATACATACATGATGTTACTTGCAATTACAGCTTTATTGATTTTTCCCTTGGTGAATTCACATAGATTGAGTAAATCACGAATTATTGTCACTAAAAAACAATTTTCCTACCACTACAAAAAGAAAATACAAACAGTAGAATATCAAAAAAATATGAAATTGTATAAACAGTTAATCTATAAATACTCACCAAAAAAATTCAATAGTTTCAATGCACATGATTATATATGCATAGCAAAAAAGATGGCAATACAAACATAAATTTGTAGTTGTCATTGAAAAACTAATTCAAAAGAAAATTAATAATTGCATGGGAGATTATCCAATTGCATGGGAGATTATCCTACTGATATTAAGAAAAAAAATACATATATAAAATTTTGTTTAACTCTGTCCTATTTTCTTCTTGCAACTATAACATTTAATTAAAAAAAAAATCCATGTGCTTGCATGAATCTTTCTGGTTGGAAATTGTTTCGACGGTGAAATAGAAATAAAAATATCAAAGAAAGCAAAGCCATTTAGGCTAGTGACATGATCATCTAGTTGTAGCAATAATAAGAATCCATTCAATAAATATGAATAGGGATAGAAAACCCAATAAACAATTATAAAAGACTAGAAATGACAGTTATGGGAAACATAATATACCTGGTCCTCCATCATAGAACCTGAAATAGATCCAATTTCCTAGTAGATTGTGTTCAGGTTGTTCCATGTCCAATATTCTCCATTGATTTGTTCCATGTCAAATATTCGTCATTAAGTTGTCAAATATTCATGAATTTTGTGTTTCCCATGTTTTCTAGTCTTGCATTGGTTGTTTTTCGTAGGCTCTGAGACACATAAAAAAAAACCAAGGAAAGACTAGAAAAACATGGGCAACAAAAACCTTGTCGGAAATGCATTGTGGATCATGGAGGTGACTGCCCTTCAGACCTGCATTTGTCAAATACAATCATAGGTTAAATTACTGAATAATAACTAAACATCAATGAGCTTGTATTTGACAAAGATAATTAAACGTTATATGACTGAATAATAATTAAAGATGTATGATTCCCTAGAAATACTAAAGGGGAATACCTCATGAATGAGCTCCTCTTAGTTTCAAGAATAATTTATTATCTACTAAACAGGATCGACCACGTGAAGGTGGAATCTGGTTTGATCCCTCCCCCCCCTTACATCATGCATAACAAGTATCAAAACAAGAATTAAAGGTAAATGAAATCAAGAAGGTACATGCATACAGAACATATAATGTTCACACACAACTATCAAAACAAAAAAGTGTACAGTCAATAATTTATATTAATAAACTTTGTCCTGAAAATATGTACAATCATTTTTTTTGTTTATTCTTTTTAATAAAACTAATGAGTGTATCATCATCATGTTTGTCTTGATCTCATCCTTCAACTATTAGGTGTTCTTCTGCTACTAGAAGGTGATGGGTCATCTCAAGCATTCTACTACTTCTAGTAGCAGGACGTGGACATTGATACACTACAGGGGGCACATGCACTACAATAACAAAAAGTGTTAAAAGGACATGGTTAGTTATTATTCATAGCAGTGTTTCATTAGTATGGATATCATTACTATATTTTTCACCTTGAGGAGTAGTGGACACCATTGGTTGGATTGTCGTCGGTTCCTCTTCTCTCTGAGCACCCTCATCTATAGGTTCTGCCATTGAAACAAGAAAATTTATAAGTACACCATATGAGGGAAATATTTATAATCGTCATATTATACATTTTATTTTAAAGACAAGCATACTATGATCATGGTTTTGTGAACCACTAGTATCATGGGGTTTTTGTCCACCACCGTCAAATGAACCGGTGTTTCTTTCTTGCTTAAAACAAATCGAGACATAATTAATTGATCGGAAAAATCAATCGTCAATATATTGGACAAGTAATCAAGAATTGTGATCTTGTAATTTTATTTACCAAATCATTCGAAGGGTCATATTATGTCTATGATCCCTTCCTTTGTTGATTTTCCACCACAACTTGAAAGACAAACTTGAAGCCGAGCATCAATTCTTATTTTGTGGCGGAACTATTTAATTTATCCCCTTGCATCACATGGCATAAGATATGGATTTTTTCTTAATGGATGCAATTAGATAAAATTTGTATGATGATATATTGTATAATATGAATAAAGTATTTTGATACTTACAATTCTAGCTTTTAATCTCAAGTAACCATCTTGGCCAAGTTTGTGCTTTCCATATTTATATAATCTTTCCTTTGTTGATTTTGATGTGTCTGGGAGCCTACAAAAAGTTATCATGTTATAATTAGATATCACGATTTTTTCTATAGAACTAAAACAAAATCATCATATTCAATTCAAAATATCATATATTACCTTCCAGGGCTAGGTGATGTCTTCCCTTCACTTTTCAATGTTCTCTCCTTTGTGTCCTCCTATATATTATTCCATTCCCTCTCGGGAATGGCCAGAGGACAATCATACTTAGGGTTCTTTTTCAATTGAACCCTATATTTATCTATGAGATATTTCAAATATGTATCGACCCTCGAGGTGGTTTCAAACTTGTTTAATATATCACCAAACAAGCCAACCATATGGTCTATAAGATTATTTTTCAAATATTTATTCTGGTCATTCCACCATGTGCGAATGGTGGGCTCGAAGATCTCTAGAGCCTTGCCATGCAAGGTCATATAAAAAATATTGTTTCCTGAAAAATGATATGATAATTAGATTAAAATAATATGAAAGATGTGGGTTTCAATCAAATGGTAGGAACTATTTCACATATTAAAAAACACTTGGAATTTGTTATATCTTCAAGGGAACCAAGTTTTCTTCCACCAACAAGTTGATGGAGAGTGTTCCCACGCTTTCAATACGTGTTTTCCCAGTATAACAATGCGCCTGATCTGGCTGCATAGAACCAATATCCTCATGAGATTCCCCCTACAGACCCTCATGAGCATGGTCTAGCGTATGCAGTGGGGGTGTCTCATGGACCCCAACAATTTCAATCCTATGAGCCACATATGGAGAGGAAAATATCCTTGCAGGTATGTGGCTCATGCTAGGACATTGTGGGGTTTTTGCATCACTACCACCAACAATGTCCCCATGACCAGGTTGTCCCGTTAGATGCAGTATTTCCTATAGAAAGAATATGTTGGAGTATTACTCATTTAACGGTATTAAACAAAAATTTCATAAATCAATATATGTATGAAATAATGTTTTTTTTTAATTGTGCTTAACCCATATTGTTCTATATCCTGCCTTAAAATTTCCATCCTTTTTTTCCCTCCTTTATAAGTGGCCTAGACCTAGCTAATTCAATGAGTTCCTTATTTTCCTTTCTCAAGGCCTTTCAAATTGTTTCCATCGAGTTGATGGAATCATTTATTTCATTCCATGTAGCATCCTGCTCAGATGGTGTTCTTTTCTACATCAACAATTAAACATGTTAATTCAATTATCGTAAGCAAGAATTGATATGAAAATAATTGTTATACCTTCTCCGATCTAGCTAGTGCCTTCACACTATCACCCTGCCACATTATATGATGCATGAAAATTTAGAATTTTATAAAATAATATAATTAAGAAGCATGAGCTATTAAAATGCATGTTAAAGATATAAAAAGGAAAACATTAATTAAAGGTTTGATATAGTGGTGGAACATGTTTACCCCCATAATAGCAATGCTTCCATTGATTTGATTCAAATAGTAATCAATCAACAACTCTTCCCTTGCAACTATTTTTTTCACTACACATACGAATACTCAATTTCCTTCATGCCCCTCAAATATATATTTAGGTTGATTTTTGTTGTCTTGGGTCTTGTACTATTAATAATCCATGTAATATTATCTGATTCCTTTAGCATTCCATCATTATACACCTTCACTCCTTTATTGTGATAGTTGTATTTTAGCTCTATGTAATTTGCAATGACTACATATCTACACATACTTGGCATATATCAGACCAGCCTCAACCAATCTCCATAGTTGTAGCATGGTCTAACACACTCCATCAACTCAACAAGTCCTCCATCTTTCACATTTATGCCATCCATGGACATTAGACTCGGACCATGTATGGATGATGGATCAATGTGATAAATCCTCTCATTGACACAGAAGTCAATGTCCAACTGAGGAAGTTCATTGGGTACCCATGGTCTATGTAGATGTTTGTACCTCAAAGGAAACTTGACGTCAACTATTCTCTCATCGTCATATGAACTTGAACCTCCTTCAACAAGAAATAATTCCATGCTCCTACATAATTTTCTTTTGACATTTTCACCTTCAGTTGATCTCTCTCTGTTAGATGTGTTGGACGTCATAACACTTTCCCCTCTCCCTCCAGAAATTCCCTCGCTCAAGAATTATTGGTATGGTAGGTACTTGTTCAATTGTACCTACACTCCATTGAATGAGAAAAYGTAGTTAGCGATGATATCATTGAATTTATCTGCATGCTTCACTTGAATAGACATMATCAAAATGCATGTGCCAAGAATTATCATAATAATCACAGAAGCAACAATATACCTTTGAGTGTCTCTATCTAGGCTTCTCAATAATAGCATGTAGGGTAGATAATTCAAAGGGTGCATCCCCAAGTCCCTTCATTCATCATTWACCTCAAGCCATCATCATATAAATGATTGATTATATATTTATTGAATCTTCCATGGTTGTGGTGATGGCAATGGTAAGAACAAAGCACGAGGCATCTTGTTTATTTATTTGACTAAATGTAATGAATGGGAAAATGGGTGATTGTCAATTGTTGGGTTTGAACATTTGATGTAGAATATAGTTTACCTATAATGTTGTTGGGCATTGGCCTTGGCACCACAACTGAGTAAACCGAGCAGTGAAACCGGATTTTCACAAAGCCATTTGTTCATGGTAATGAATTCACATTGGATAAGCATGATCTCAGGTTAAGAGTAATTGTAGAGACTTTCACATTTTTTATTTTGCAATGAATATTTTTCTTGGTAAGATAGATGAGCTTCCATAGGCCTACCATTTGGTAATATGCCTACCATGTATTTTCTTTCCTTTCCTCTGCATAGGTAGGATGTGAATGTTTTCTATCTCTTCTTTGGTTATCATCTTCACATTCATTGTTTATATGAATTTTCTTTTCGTTTGTTGTTCTGTAGATGTTTCTTATATTAACAAAGTAGATAGAGAAGTACTTTGGAAAAAATTCAAAGTTTGATATGAGCCCATTACTTGGTGGGACATATGTGGTATTTTCATCTCTTATGCATTCTTTTAGTTGGTATGCCATTCTCAAGTTTATAAAATTGGATTTAAGATTTTTATTTTAAACATCTTGATTGTCCTCGGAGGAACTCCTCTTTAGACGTAATGTCTTATTGAGTACGTATTTACAGTTTCTTATCCAACTTTAGCTATTTTCCAAAGTTTTCAAGCTCCTCCTAGATGGATTCTTGAGATATCTACCTAATTTTATTTTGAAAATGTTGACCTGGAATTCATTTGATTGGAGATATGGGAACATCTACTGAGACTGTAATTGAGCATCCTTAGACCCTACAAATTTTTTTGGGAACATTTTAGCTAATGGAGAGTGAAGTTGTAGTAGATCCCATTATGTTCTCAGGTTTGAAGACTAAGTTGGTTTAGTTTTTCTTGTCATTAAAGTTAGTTTCAGAATATGTGTAAACTAAATGTTGGATATGGATTATGTAATCCAATTTGTTCTTTACTGGATATTGATACTTAAATATGTTTTTGGATTACTGGATATGGATACTAAAATGTGTTTTTGTCTTACTTATAGTAATATTTTTAGAAGTTTCTACTTGGTATAGTTGTAGTAAAACATTTTTTTCTTGGTAATGATTTGGAAGACAAGGATTAAATCCTATTATACTTTAATCCCTTTGGAGTCTTATGAAAGCAATTGATTACATGAGTCTGGAGATCTATTTTTCATTGAAGGAAGAGAATTTTTCTTTGGAGAGTTAACTCTATCACCAATTAGACAATAATCAAGTTTGTCTCCATGAAAAACTAAAGTTGGATGGTTCTGGAAAACAAATATTAACCACACAAAATAATTCATAAAATATAAATTCATTGAAATAGAAGTGGATGGTTAAAATTAAAATTAGGTTTCAATAAAAGATGAAGTTTACCCACTCGTTTCCTTTTCCAACTCATTTATTCATTCCAATCAACAATTTTGAAGTGCCTTCATTCTCCCTCATTCTCAATTTCAAATCACAATGCCTATGTTTCACTCTCAACTATGAAACAAAAATTGAAAACACAACTTCTACTTCTAACCAACATCATCAATCCAAGCATTTGCTAGATATGATTCACATACTAAAATTGAAATCCAAACTTCACGTATTCCAATGGTAGAAATTGAGCTTTGGATCTTATGTGTTCCCAATATCAAGATGATGAAGACTCATAGCACTACATTGAAGAGTCACTTCCTAGACTCAAGAGACTAAGACTAGGTCCCCTTGCAAATGATAATCAGAGCCCCACTATTCATTTTTTTCAATTTATTTGTTGTAACAGGTTTCCTTGTTGGACGATGGAATGAAAAAATTTCATGAAAACTATCATATATCCTCATATTTGTGTCACCATTGGTGAGGAATAAACCTAGGAAGAATAAGAAGAATACAACATAGAAAAACAATTGATTTATGTTGCTTCAACCCCATCGATGTGGACCATGCATAGAATGATAGTGGTAGTGGAATACAAAATGGTATGGATAGATAAATTTGAAAGGTAGTATCCATACATGCAGAAAAGTATGGGAGTGATCGTGGTTTCTATGGCTGCCCCTCCACAAAGAAAGACCTTCAACATAATGTTTAGTGTTATGAGATTGGGTAGGGACTCACAAGTCTTCCCAAGTGTAAACAAACCTTAAAGGAATATAAATTATCATTTCACTCTCATTTTCTCAAGTGTCACTGTGAATAATAAAGCTTGTTTCAATGGGGTTTCTATAATATCTTCTATCTAATGCTTTGATATCAAATACATTCAATCTTATGCTTTGATATCTCTTAGATTACCTTCAATTTATCACTCTTCAAGATTGAAGGAAGCAAAAAAAATCATAAGCCCTTTTGTAGGATGCTATAAGAAGGTTGGAGATAAAATGTAGGAGGAGGTCTTCAAGGCATTCTCAAGCAAATAGTTCAACAGAAAGGCTCTACGATGAGACCAGTCTAGGCTTGAGCATTTTTTATCATTTGGAGAAGGTTTTTGGAGATCATTTGTAGTTGGAGAATGTTTATATGATGTACCTATCACGTGGAGACCAAATACAAGCATCAAGGTGGAGAAGCAAGCAATCTTCTTGTAGTATCTTTGTTGTTTATTTCCAATGTACGTTGCATTCTGATTTTGAGGAAAGTATTTTGATTTTCAACCTAATTGTTTTCTAATATTTCATTTTCATTTCTCAGTTTAGGGGTTATCATCATCTTCCTATGGTTCTATACTTCTTGTTCTATCATATTTATTTTTAATCTCCAATGTCCATGGATCATCATCCAAAACACAACTAGATCAAGCATGGAAAGACACTATCCATATTGAACTGAATGATGATAAGAAGGTCAAGTGAAAACACTATAACCATTGTAAGAATGTAGGCACAAACATGCTAAAACACCATCAAGCATGAATCCCATACAAAGATATCATAATTTGTGATCTAACCCTAAAGAAGTCACAACCCAAATGGTACTTGCTTTGGAGACCATCAGAGCAAGCACAACAAAGATATATAGGATGAAGTTGGAATTGTAGTAGGTGGTAGAAGATATGAAATGCCACCTCTTGGTAGTTTCTCAAATCTCCTTATATCATTCCTTTCATAATCTAGGAGGTCAACCATCTTTGGGGACTTTTAATGAAAAGAAGAGGAAGGAGGCATATATTGTAGTGAGGAGGTTTTTTGTTGTGACAACCTCCCATTTTACCTTGTAATCTCATTTTTTCATCCCATTGTAGATGTTGTTGCAATGGTTGGCCCCGGATACAAAGCCCCGTCTTATAGTGAAATTAAGCAGAAAGAGTTAGTGAGGAGTTACTCTTTGTCAAGGAAAAATTGCAAGGTCTTAAAATTTTGTAGGATAGTGTTTGTTGCATTATTATGTTAGATAGGTGGATAGATACAAGGAATAGAACAATCATAAATGTCCTTGTATAATGTACTATAGGAACAATGTTTTTGAAATCCATTGATGCATCATCACATGTCAAGGATGCAAATCCATTGTTGGTGGAAGTTTTGTTTATAAGTTGGGGTCAAACATGTTGTATAAGTAGTCAAGAACAACAATGCAAATTATGTGGCATTTGCAAGACTGCTATGTGAGAACTATCCTACCATTTTTTGGACCCTGTGTGCCACCCTTTGTATAGATATGATTTTTTAGGACTACTATCACCTAGACTAAGCCTTGGGTGAGAGGTTCGGGGGAAAAGGACATCTTACCTCTTGTACCCCTCTCACTTTGGGTTGGTTCATTCCGAATCTAGTGGGGTGTATTTATATACTACCTCTAATATGTTGATTAGGTCACAAAAATCAAGTGGGATCAACAAGAAAACTTATTTCACAAAAAGTAAATCGATGCAATTTTGGGAACTAGTGTCTGCCATTTGGGTCATGGGGTTAGATGAAAGTTAAACAAGTTTTTGATTGGTGATGGAGAAATCCAATAAGATATTTTCTCCAAATGATTCTCGAAGAATTTATATATCGAAGGATTTATATGTGCAACGTATGTACTTCTTTCATGCTCAATACTCGAAATCATGATTACCTTGATGTTGACGGGACCAAATGACCCGTTCAAACAGGTAAGGGAGAATTCCCAATGGTAGGTCCCAATTATAACCACTATCATTTGGGATAAAATTTATGACAAGAATGTTGGCCTAGTTACTAATCTAAATTAACTAT
>ML778681.1:89399-110885 GCA_009831015.1 Picea engelmannii
TAGCAAGGCTTGGCTACCGTTCAGCTCAATTCGCACCACTGGTGCCATAAGGAAGAGCACACGGTGAACGAGCCAGGGTTTGAACGCAGCATACACAGGAACAAAACGCCCGAAGGCTTACCCGAGCTAACAGAGGTGAAACAGGGATAGGAGCAACATTAATGACATCATGCGAAGGTGGTGGAGCTATTTGCTGGCCATGCAGAATAGTCATTACCAAGGTACAACCGTCGGCGCTTTCAACTATATAAATCACAACGCACATGTGTTATAACTAGGCCATTTCAATCAATCAATTGAAACCTTTGGTAAGTGGATAAATCACGCGCGCAATCAAACGTTATGCCATAGTTTTAAAACCAAACATACAAATCGAAACCAATACCAAGTGTTGGACCAATGCGCCAATGCGTTTTGATAACATGAACTAGGTGTCATATTAAATGATATATATCAAGGGTTTCACCATAACACCTATGTATTTTTATGAAACCAATGGTCAAGTAGATCAAATCAAAGAACATATAAATCCAATTACCAATGCATCACAACCTCAATTACTCATTAAACGAAATTACATAATCAATCAAAGAATGTCCAATGAGTACAGATCAAAAAGTTTTTCCAACTGCATAATGATAAGTAAAATGTAATCACAATAGGCATATCGACAAGAAGGATAACGACAATTCAATAATGATTTTAATGTGACTTCGAAAGACTAAGTTTTCACGCTTACAGTCGTGAAAACAAAAACGAAGGTAAGTGTGCAAAGAATAAAAGTGTCGTTTATTTGAGAATTGCGACGAAACATTAAGGATTGCAAAAACTGGTGTAGGCAGCTTATAAGACAGTGGAAAAATGTGAATTGGCTGCCAACAGGTCGCTAGGAAAGGAAGGGGCTTCATTCTTATTGTATTGTTTATTGTTCCATAATTGAGCGGAGCATATAGGAGTGGGATATTGAAGCATAACAGAGAAAGTAAGAATCTTGTAGTATCCATATTGGCCACAGTGTCCATGGAAAATCCATTGTGAGTGTCCCTTTCTTTGTTTTTGCATTTCATAACTAAGAAGAAAATAGCAGAGCATAGGCCTCACCTTCTAGTTGGGTTTTCCCATATTAGGTTTTATCATGGTACATATTGTGTTCATTGCGTGGATGGTGTGTTATTTTCTTAGCTTATTTCATTTGATTTTAGTTATTTAAGTATTTTCATACATTAATATGGTAACATTAAAATCTAAAATCTGAAGTAAACCACTACATAATAATGGATTTTATAATATTATAAAATCTATTGGGATGAACTATTCTAGTGGAATATTCACAATGGTTTACATGTCATTAGGCATTGGATAGCTCAAGAAATGGGTACTGTGAGAATTAATTTGTGAGAATTAATTCATTTTGTGTTTTAATATTTCATCAATACTTCAATGATCTTATATCTAATTTGTATTAAATTATGATTTACACAATAATACAAAGGAATATATGCATGATTACTATGCTTAAAAAAAAAATCCATATTTTTTAAGCTAAGCTTGAGAGAGAGGATTCAAATGCAGTGTTATACAATAATACAATAACCCAATTGATGAAGGATTTTATAAAATAAAATTCTTCAAATGCATTGACCATGTTGTGTTATTGCTTAACCCAAGTAAGGAGTAAACGTTTAAGGATGTGGGGAGAATGTTCACAAAATAGGACAATGATGAGAGCATATGGGTATTAACCAACAAGTATATATGAGTTCATATATTTATAAAGAATTGTATTAAATTATGAAGAATTTTATTTTCAAAATAGTACTTAGACCCATGCAATTATATTTATTTTGGTACTACGTGCACTATCACAAACCTTTACATCCCCACACCATTCCTCCATGAAAAAATCTTCTTCTTGATTATGATCATGATCACAGACATAGGCCCATTTAACTTTTCATGTACTACATGTTCCTTTATGGGTGACATTTAAACATTAATGAGACTACTATTGTATATTTTTTTTTGGCATTGATCATATACATGATCAACTACTTGTATAACATTTATGACTCTTCACAATATTTTGCATGGTAAGCATTGTTTTACTTATATTGTAGTTAATGTTTAATTTGTTTTTCCTTTTTCAATAATTATTTTTTTATATCTATGTAAGTAATTAATTATTATATTTTATAAGTAAAATATTTCCATTCATTAACTATACAAACAATACCCAATCTTAGGAACAAGACCTAAACTCATGACCAAGGTTCGAGATCGTGACAAGGACTTAAACTTAGGATTGGAACTTGATCTCAAGGCCAAACCCTAAGCTAAAGATCAAAATAAAACCTATGATTAATACCTTACCTACTTAAACAAAGCTCAAGACTAGGAAATAAGCATAAGATCGGGCTCTAGCCTATGATTAGGACCAAGATATTACCTAAGATCGAGACCAAGAACCATTCTTTTTTTTTAAATAAAAATTTCAAACTATATCTCCTAATGAAATTTCAACACAATTTTTTGCTTCATTAATAAAATTTGTTTAATGAAATTTAAACATATTTGTAATGTCCATTTCAATTGATTTTTCAACCTAAAACAATGTTGTAATGAAAATATTCGACCATTGTTTCGTTGGTTGGTTCAACCACTACTGTAGTTTCAACCTATATTGAAAATATGGGTCAAAAGTTAGGTCATAAATAAAATAAAAAATAACTATCGGGTAATTTTTCGTAGAGAATTTCAACTTATATTTGAGGTATACAAATTGTATTTTTTTACCCGACTAGGTCGAAAATAAGGCTTATGGTTGTAGTGGAACCTACTCCATGTTTGGATAATTTCGAGGAGATAATTAAGCAATCATAAAGAAAAGATTATGGTAAGAAATTTCTTTCTTCTACTTCTTCAATTTCAAGACCTTCTAATTCCCCAGTTTCTCCTCCAATTTCTTCAGTTTTTAGATTGAAGGTTACCACTTTGAAAGTTATCGTTGTTTCCTTTCCTTTTGGTAAGCACGTTCCAATTATTATTCCAATTCTTTCAATGGAATATGCACATCTTTATTTCACTACCATTCAAGGGAATCCACACACACTTCCTAAGAATCATTGTAAGTATCTTCTCGAATGGCATAATTATATTTATGCCGAATCACACTTAGAAAAATTTACCATTTATCTTGAGGATTCTTATGATAATGTACATAGGTTATAGGGGGTACAGGAAAATGGTTCAACCTCCTATAGGAATAATTACTTTGGCACAACTCGAGGATGATTTCAAGGTCAAGTGGTCTTATAGCATCTTTTTCCACCTTGTAGCATAGATGCACATATTAGCTTGATTGTTAAATCCCTTTCCTACTTGCATACCACAATTTCCCTTTTTCATCTTCAAAATTATTTAAAAACCTCATTTTTCAAGCCAAATGCAATGTAATAGTTATGCAGCACACGTATGTATGCTAGTTGCTCTTCAACACAATACGTATGCATCTCTCTCTCTCTCTCTCTCTCTCTCTCTCTCTCTCTCTCTCTCTCTCTCTCTATATATATATATATATATATATATATATATATATATATAATTGCTAAATTTTGGGTGGGGTTTACTAGATCCTTTGGTTCCTAACACCCTACTACCCATAGATAACTACTCTAACCAATTATTTGGAGTATAAAAGGATGCCAAGGGATAGAATAGAGGTGATCATTCTTTGGAGCATCATTATGTTGGCCTTTTGTTGCTAGAGTCTGAAAGCACATTTTCCCGTGTCTGTGAGATATTCCCTTTAGTTCTGGAAACCCTTATTTCTAGTAGTCTTTGCTCATTATCCCATCAAAAAGAGACTCCTTCTCTTTCTTGGACCTATCTTGAGCGAAAAATTTGAATATGTGAGTTAGTCTTCATTGGCCCAGGTGGAGGAACTTAGATGTTGGTTCTGAAGCAACGTCATAGCAGTTACAAGTTGTTAGAGAAAACTTTGGAGCGGAACGTTGGAGAAAGAATTCACATGATGTATCTACATCAAACGATAGGATCCATGTTGGTATCCTTCCTTCTCATTAAACCTTAGTTAGTTAGTTACAATTTCTCTATTTTATTTTAGCGAAAGAGTAAGTTCTTTGGTTCAATCGCTCTATTTTGGCTTCTAGCCCAACCATAGAAGTTCATTCTCCACAAACAGAATTGGAGACTCCACTAGAGAGTGTTTCCTTTGTGTTAGTTTTAGGTTCTTTATCTTTGTTTTCTGTTGTTTTTTCACTTTCTTTCTATTTCTGCAATTGCATTTAGTATTTCAAAACCCTGGCCTTCATTTTTAGGCTTTTGACCTAGCTCTTTCCAAGCTCTGTTTTGGAATTTTGGGTCATATATGCATTTTTCTGCGATGACAAAAGCATATATGTGCACCCTATATAATACTTAGGTGTGTATGTGAGCTTATATACACTCCCTACAGTGAAGACTAGAGCATATTCCTCTTGAGAAATGGTTTTTTCTTTCTTTTTAGCCTTTTTAAAGCCCTGATTTGGTTATTTGGGGGGTCTTTTGGACTATTTTGGTTTCTGAAACTTCTTGTTGGATACAAAAAGTAGGTAAAGTCTTAAAATTGAAAAGAAAACAAATGTTGATGTTTGTTTGATGCTTCTTTTGATTTCTTGGATTGCATAACTATAAGACAAGCCTTGTTCTTAGGGTATTGATTTCATGGTCGTTGTTGTAGTCATAACTGAAACTTGATTTTGTCTTTGAGTTCAGTGCTTTTCCTAAAACAAAAAAAATTGTTTCTTTTAGCATCTTTCATTTAGTTTTTTGCTTTAGTAGAAAGAAAAGAAAAAAACCTAGTTTGATGTTAGGTAGGTCTCTTTCTTTTTGTTGCATTGTTTTGCATTCATATTTGAAAAAGAAAAATATCTTAGTATAGGAATTTTGTTTTATTCTTAGCTTGAAAAGCATTTAAAAGGAAAAAGAACAAAGAACACTATTTTGTTTGCTTCTTTTTCTTTTCTCACAGTTTAGGAAAGAAATTTTTCTTTGTAGATCTATCTTCCTTTCTCAGTTGATGTCATGCTTTTATAACTAAAAAGAAAGGATCCCATTACTAGCATAGCTCTTTCTTTTTCTTTGAAAATATTGCATTTCAAGGTTTTCATTAGTTGTCCATTCTTTTTCTTTCTTGAAACTCATTTCATTGTAGAATTAGTGTGAAGCTTCATTTGTCAGTGTTCTTATAAGTTTCTTTTTGCAAGAGTCTCTGACACATCACCAATTTCACTTCCATACCCTGAGTAAAGAAAATCCATTAAAAATAAATGCTTAACTAAAATCTACTAGACATTTTTTTCCTAGGGTTCACCAACTATTCCAGGCTAGGGCCTTGGAACATGTTGGGAATAAACTCTCCAAGGCCATTTAACTGAACATAGGAGTTTGACTAAGGAGTGATTAAAATCCAATTGCCATATAGGTGTGGCCAGAAAAATCCTCTAACATAAGAGATAAACATGAGGTCATTTGAGGGTGAGTGGTGGAGATTACCTCTCCAATACTTGTCCAAACCTCTGTGGATTGTTGCATATATAGGGTTTCCTTGAGTACCATCTGGCCCTTTGCAATGTTGGTGCATTTGGAGATTAGGGATTAGATACCCTTCCCATACATACAATCTTTAATGTCGATTTTTCTCGTGGATTCCAACTACGAGTTCGTAACTCTATTTCTTATTCCTAGGTGTCATAGAAGTGATTGTTGGGGGCTTCCCATAGTACATGAGGTAGACATTGTATCACAATTTTAGTATCCTTCGAGGGTGACCCATGTTCGTGTGGGTTACTTGCATCAGGAAGGGTTGTTACGTGGAGGTCAGGATAACTTCTTCTCACTCCTTCGTTCATCGGTATTGGGACTTAATCAACCCGTGTTAGTTTCCAGAAGGTCCATTTTTTTCCAATTTTTCATTACTTTGGAATCAGGACCTAATCCACATAGGATGAAATTTTGGAGAAGTTGTTTGTTTGTGATGTTTCTCTTAGGATTTTTTAATGGAGTATTTCTTGGTGTATTTTACCTTAGTTTGTCTCTATACCGCCACTTTTTTTTATTTTTGATTTAAGGCATACAACCAAGCACTTCGTCGGTCGAGAAGGACCCCTTGTCTTTCTCTTGAAAGCATGGAGTCGCTTCCTGGAAGGCATGGGTTTTCATACCATTGTTTTTCCATAGTTAGTGTATGAGACTTTTTTAGACGTGAACAATCCCACAAGGTACAAACCTATGCATATGAACATTATGGATAAAGCTCCCAAGGATACCAACCAAAGGACCCCTTCCCAAGGAGTCCCTTGTACTTTTCCTTTCTTTGGAAATATTGGTGCCCCCTTGATGGCTACTTTGAACATTATTGATTTGAATGTAGAATTATCGGTTTGGTTGTGCACCACTTTCAATGTCATGAATGTTCATGATGCGTCTCAAATAAGCACCTTATGTCAATGGAATCAATTTGATCCTTTACATTCCTTGTTAGTGAAGTCTATGTTTCCTCCTTTTGTCTCATCTAGTTAACGTATAACTACTAGACACCAGAAGTCTAAAAGGAAGAGGAAGAGGAAGAAGTAGAAGAAGAAGTCGCCAACCTCTTTGAGTCATGTTGGAGACCAACTACCAGGCTCTACAAGTCATGTTAGGGGCACAAATCTAGTCACTACAAGTCATACTGGCGATAGTTTACCAACCTTTGCGAGTCATGTTGAGGGCATGAGTCCAGTCACTACTAGTAATATTGGACAAATGTCACCAGCCTCTAAATTCATGTTGAAGACATGCAACCAACCATTGCTAATCATGTTGGGAACCCCTTATAGTCATGTTGGGGGTAAAATTCCAGTCCCCACAAGTCATATTGCAATTAACCAACCAACCATTGTGATTCATGTTGAACATAATTCACCGACCTCTATGAGTAATGTTGGAGACAAGAAACCAGACATTGCAATTCTTGTTGGGAGAACAAAGCTAGTCACTACAAGTCATATTGGCAATATGTAACCTGCCACAGTGAGTCGTGTTGGGGGGAACCCACCAACCAATGCAAGTCATGTTGGGGGAATTGATACTATTGACAAACCTAGACGAATAGGATGTAATCCCAAGTTCCCTTGTAATATTTTCAAGGGAGATCACCTTAATCATCTATTCCAAGCTATTACAGTGGTATGAAGAGCGTGGTCCTTTTCTGAAGTCCCTTCTAGTCCTTCGTCACCTTCATTTTTCTAGCAACCTATTCAACCATTGGTTGATGAAGTGGTTGGGCCAATGCAATCTTTGGTTGATCCCACTCTTATTTTGAAGGGTGGTACGTCTCTTGACCATGTTGTCTCGTAGCCTATTCAACCAGTTGTTGAGAAATTGGTCGATCCAATGCAATATTCGGTCGATCCCACTCTTCTCTTGGACATCGACTATGTCTTTAGCATTTCCAATTCAATGTCTTCTGAACAAGGGGACTTCCTACTTACTTCGAGCATGCTCCCTTCGAATTCTAGGATGGTTTCCTTTGAATGGAGTAATATTATTGTGCCTCGCCTTCCTTCTTCATCACCCTTCCAAATAAGGTTTGAAGCTAATTCAAAAAGTGTTTGTCGATGTATTGTAGATGAAGGAGCCTCTGCAAGCATTTTTTCCTCCTTGGCTTGGCAATCTTTGGGTTCTCCCAAGATTATGTCAACTACCAATGAATTGTTGGATTTTAACAAAAGACCTAGTGAATATTTGGGGATTCTTCCTCAGTTTCCTTTCATGTTAGGTGGGAAGACTATCCTAGTCGATATGTTATTGGTGCAAGGCCCTTTAGAATTTAATATGCTTCTTGGGCATGATTATGTGTATGCTATGAAAATGTTGGCGTCTACGCTCTTCTGTATGATTCAGTTTCCTTATGACGAGATATTTTTCACTATTGATGATCTTTCATCTGATAATCACCATCCTAATTCGACTTTATCTCAGGTTACCCCTTTGTATGTTCCTAGCATCCGCGTAGACTCTTCCCCACCATGGGTGAATTATATGGTGTCTTGTATTCGGTGTTCAATTGCTTCTAGGAAGGAACCTTTACAGTCATGTTTTCCTTCTTGAGACAAGGTCTTGACAATTGATCATGTGATTTATCCAATGAGGCCCACAAGAGCCCTTTATTTCCCCTATTGGCTCGAGCGATCTTGAGTTTCTTCTTGATTCTGATCTTACTATTTATCAGACCTAGAGCCCTAGAATTTGTGAGTCTTTGAGTCCCAATTTACATTATTTCTTGGATGTCAAATTTCCTTCACATGAGGCTATCCTTGAAGCCATGATTTCGGATGGTATATCATGGGAAGATATGCAATGCAAATTTTTCTTTCTTCCCGAACTAGACACTTTATAAATTGATTACCAAAGAATCCCTTGGCCTGAGCCTAGCAATGGGCTCTACCTGAAGAAGCACTATGCATAATATGAAAGGTTGTTCAGTGCTTTGTACCATATTATACTTTTAGGGTTTGTTGTTTCCAAGTTTTTTATTCCATATCAGAGGTTTCTAGATTGTATTTATTAACTTTTGGGTGAGTGTTGTTGGTCATATATATAGGACTTTGGATACGTTTTCTTTGGTATTTTTTTATGTCGATTCGTTCTGACAAGTAGTGATATTGAAACTTGCATATAGGATAGATTTTTCCTAACACATGTATCCCTAATGGAAACATTTCCCCAAGTGTCCTTATCGTGCATGCATCCCTTGCATTGAGCATAGGTATGTTCCTTGTGCTTGGAACTAGTTTTCTTTCCAACGACACTTGTTTTCTCCACTGTATTATAGCATTCTTTACTCTTTTCCAGGCTTTCTAATATGAAAAAGACAAAAAAAGTCAAATATAAAACAAAGAGAGGAAAGGAAAGAGTCAAGTTCTTAGTTATGTTTGGCAGCGGTCATGTCGCTCTTGAACAAAGCACTAAGTTTTTGAGTCTCTATCTCGAATGGATTGGGTTTAGTATGGCCTTAGGAGATTGAACCATGTTCTTTGAGTATTTAATCCTCTACTAGTTATCCTTCTAGTCACTATGGAGAGACTTATTTTTATGCCTCCTGTGTCATGAACTTATTTCATTGTTCATTATTGAGTCTATGTTTCTTGTTATTGCACAATTTGTAGGTTAGGAAAAGCTTGACACAACCACCAAATGGATTGAATAGAATGGAGTTGTGAAATAATGCTAGAATGACATTATTTTAGCAGATTTTCCATGTTATGGGAACTGGTGATCTCCGAGGAACCGACAGTGATGCCTTGGAACTTATTTTGTTGGCCCTCTTGAGAGAATTACATGGTTAATTCCTTAAAATCCATGAGAATAGGACCCAAATTCCTTAGCCATTATGCACCCAACACAATGTCACAACCATCCATGTCGATAGAAAAGATATGATATTTCAGGTGGTACTGACCAATTTGGAGACACACATTTTCACAACACCCTCCACAATTCATGGACCTGCCATTGGAAATCATGATTTGAAAATTATTGATGGCACAAATATAGAAATTAGTTTCTTGGGTAATGTGGCGATGAATAAAATTATGGGTGCTTCCACTATCAACAAGAATGATGACCTTTCTATGCTTAATGTAACCAATTAGCTTGAGGGTTTAGGGAGCAGAGAAGCCAGTGAGAGAATTTAGGGAAATGACCGGTTCTACTTTGGGAAGGTCAGAGGGAGGGGTCATGTCAGTGGGTTCAGGTGAAACATCCACAAGGGGAGCCTCAACATTTTGTTCTAAAACATCCTTCGAGATGACCATAAAAATATTTTGTTCCTTACACTTGTACCCAGGAAAATATTTATCATCACAATTATAACAAAGGCTTTTGAGTTGGCATTCAACCATTTCTTCCCTGGTCACTTTATGGATCTTTAGTGGAGTAGAAGGAAGAGTGGGAGTAACTGGTTTAATGCGAGGAATAAAGGAGGGTTTTCGGTTTTGAGAATAGACTGTGGATATTATGGTAGCTACGAGAGGTATTTACCTCCATGTGTAAACCTGACGAGAATAGGATATTCTGGGAAGCAAGAAGAAACCCTAATGAGTTGGCTAATAGCCCTAGAAGACTTGTCAGCTCAAGAAAATAACTTGTATTAGGTTATTAGCCTCCAAGAGAAGAAGTCGGCCAGAAGAAATAATATATATTGAATAGATAGATACCCAAAATGAGAAGTCGGCCCAGGCAGTTAGCCAGAATTACTATAAATACAGGAGGCCAGTCTTCATTCTGGCAGGCAGTCTCGGAATTGCAGAGCAGTGCTTGTGCGCACTGTAGTGCCCAGTTTTGTGTGCAGGTTTGGAGGAGAGTTTCCATTGTAGTTGCTGCAACTAGAATATCACGTTTGACTTGGATTATCTCTTAGTTAGGGTTTGGACTATCTGATCATCTCTTGTTGTTGTGCTATCCTTGGGGAAAGGAGCGTTGCCCTTTGTTTGGCTATCTAGCCTAGGGTTTTCTTCCAGAGTGATTCTCTGTCAAGGTTAAGGTGCTCGGAGGGTGGCTTCGGCCTATGGTTGGGTGACAATAGCGATATTGTCAATGGTAAAACGAGCACATCCATTATATTCTAATAGGTTATGGGCCAACTCTTCCTTCATTCATTCTAACCGCTGGAAGGAAACATAGCCGTAAGAATATTAAGCTCGTTGAAGAACTGTCGCTAGGGTTTCTAGCAGGAGCAGCCACCAAAGCACTTCCGCTAGGGTTACTAACAGGTGTAGTTGCAGAAACCCTAATCCTCTCGTTGAGGCACCTTAAGTGAAGGGATCGACCTAATTTCCTGATATATCAGTGTGCCCTAGCCTAGCACATCTCCCGATACTCTCAGCAAGCCAAGACGTCAAGTTTTATCTTTTGGTCAGATCTAGGGTTGACCAAGTCAAAGAATCCATGACTTACTCTATGAAGTCAGAAAACAAGTTAGATGGAGATTCTGACTTCAAAGCATGGAAGACAAGGATTGACCTCATCCTTGCCAAGAATAAAGTGTTGGATATCGTGAAAGGAAAGATCGTGAAACCAAAGTTTGAAGAAGGAAAAGAGAAGGAACCGCAGAATGTTGCAGTTATGGAGAAGTTCAAAGACGGTGACATCAATGCTATGAGAATCATAGTGGAATATATAAAAGACCACTTGATACCCTACATCTCCCATATTGATTCATCGAAGAAGATGTATGATGCCCTAACAAACCTCTTCTTAGTCAGAAACATTGGACAAATAATGAGTCTAAAGAATGAGCTATGTGACATGAAGATGAATGATGATGACAGCATAACATCATACTTTGTGAGGATCTCACAGTTAAGAGATCAACTACAAGCCATTGAAGAGATCATTTAAGAGAAGTAATTGGTAAACATAGTACTCAATGGTCTTCCCAAGACGTGGGATGCATTTTCCACAAGCACGAACACAAGAAAGTAGTATCCTACATTTGAAGAACTTTGGACTTGTTGTGCTCAAGAAGAATCCAAGATCAGTGCAAAAGAGAAACCCCAAAAGAAGTACGATGATCAAGCCTTCATAGCAAGATTCAAGAATTTCAGGAACAAAAGGAAGTTTGGTTCAAAGAGGAAGACAAATCAAGAGAAAGATATTTCAGAAGTACAATACTTCAACTGTCGAAAGTATGGTCACTACAAGAATCACTGTCTCGAGCTAAAGAAAAGGAAGGAGAAACACGAAGCATCAGTTGTCGAAGAAAAGGAACCTACAAAGAAGACTATGCAGGATGAAAGGGACTTCTTCTTCTGAAGGTAACAATACTCTTCTTATTTCTTGTACATATCTTGTTTGCATAGTATTTGTACATATATCGTATATCTATCTCTTAGAAGATAATATGTTCCAAGAAGAACTATACATATGGAAGAACAACAAGATAAGGATTGTTATCATTATACAAGTCAGATAATACACATGAAAGGATGAAGTACATCAAAAAAATCATGTGGAAGCTATTACAAGATAAGTCTAAATCAGAATCAATAATGAAGAGACTTAGAAGAAGCAAAGACAGAAAGAAATCAGCAATCAAGAAGAAATTGGAGAAAGACTTATGACGTTTTGCAGAAGACAATAAGACGGAAGAATGGACTCTGTTAGATGGAGGGAGCTGATTATATATTATAGAAGACAATAAGGATGCAGACTAAAGTGTGGACTATGTTATACATAGGGAGCCGATTATATGCACTCATACATGAAGCAAGTATTAAGAGGGATCTAATCCTATGATCCATTGAAGATGATGAAGTATATATCCATGATAGTAGCCATGAAAGACAGTACGTGTTCATTTCAACCTTAAAAGAAGTCTTCTTTGAAGAAAATCCTTGAAGTATCCCTGGTTGTCCATCGACGTCTGTGATCCTATGATGAAAGGAAGAAGTGGAATCTTTAGGGCATGGAATCTATAAGAAACTCCATGGACCCAAGAGATAAAGAAAAACATTAGGAAGAACATGAAGATTCCAAGAAAGAAAGAGAAGATAGAACAACCAATCAATAAGAATCACAAGATTACCAGTCTGATATGAACTCACTAAAAGCAATCAAGCAGAGGAACTGAAAGTTGTGATGAAGAATAGTGTATATATGCAAGCATTGCAAGATCCAGAACTAGAGGTTCTCCTAGATGGAGGGAGAAGACTATGACGATTACTTGTTCCAGTAAACCAGACATACCTCTACATGAGTCTTTATATCATCCGCAATATCCATGGGTTGGAGTTCTACATCAGATGAATGCAAATATTGTTCTCCAGAGCAATTGAACAAAGAGTGTATGAAGAGAAACCTCAAGACTTTGAAGCATACCAAAAAGAGACCCTTGTATGCATATGGAAGAAGATAACTTAGTGGAGAATCTCCAGTGCACAACAGAAGCATGGTGAAGATTTTCTATAACAGAGATATTGTATCAATATGATCACTCAGAAGATCAAATCTCATGATGACAGAAGAAGTGCCACATGGATATGTTCCAATTTTCCAACAATGATATACTTTATTGATCAAAGCTACATGAATCCTTCAGAGAAAACCAATGTTCCAGACTGAAGTACATTTGAAATCAAGCATTACATTATCTGTGATGAAGTCCAGAAAGGAGAAAATGGTTCTCCAATACATATCTCCACAGATGAGCAGATAAGAAGACATTTTGGTAAAGCTTCTGTCCAATATGAAAGAGTTTTCATCCTTAAGCTGGAGCTTGCGGAGACGACTTCCGTATTGAAAAAGGAAGAGATGAATCCCAGGTTGGGAGGGAGCATTGATGTATTATTGATTGATGGACAGTCATTTTTTAGTTCGAAAAATGGTCCAGGATGAGCAGATTCTTTCTATTTCGGAAAGTGGATTGAGATTTCTGACGGACAGACATTTTCTAGTTCGGAAAATGGTCTAGATTTTTTATGTACCATAGACAACGACTTCCCATTGTAGTTAACATGGGAAGAGGTCTAGGGCAGTCTCTCTTCTTGAGGGTTACTCAAGAAGACTAGCCCGCCTCACTGAATAGCGATTTCTCATTGTGGTTAACATGAGGAATGGTTTGTTTTGGAGATTGGTGCATGATAGACATTTCCTCTTGTGGTTAACATGGGAAATGGTCCGGAGAGTCATTCCTTAGGGAGGATTCATTCTGTCCAGGTTGCACTTTGTTTAGTGCTAGAGGAATGGCCCAAGGTGGGGAATGGTCCAGGTTCAACAATCAGGGATAGACATTCCTTAGGGCAGACTCATTCTCTCTAGGTTACACTTTGTTTAGTGTCGAAGAAATGGCCCAGGGTGGGGAATGGTCCAGGCTCAGAAATGAAGACATTTATTCTTCCTTGCTTGAGAAGAATAGTCCAGATAGCTCATCATTGATGTCTTACCTTTTTTAGGGTAGATTCTCTTCCAAGATCTCATAGATGTGAGTGGAAGAATGACCCAGATGATTCATTTCATATCATAACATTGTTTTTGTGTAGGTTGATATCAGATGATTGTTATGAAGACTGTATGTTTCTAGACAGTAGATGTATACTACTGTGGTGGATGTATTCCACTATTTGATCAAGTATCTGTGTGGTACTTGGTGTGGTAGTGTACCACTAGATTGTAGTTGTGTACTACTATGGATAGAAACAGTTGTGTTCTATTGAATGATATTGTTCTGATTGCCTTGAAGACTATTAGCTGTGTTGAAAATAATTATCAGCCAGATGAATGATGAATAGAGATTTCCTAGACAGAAAATGGTTCAAAACATTTACTCTTCTAGATTAGAAGAATGGCTCTTATGTCACTCTGTGGAGTGAGCATCATGTCTGATTACTCAAATAGAGTATGGTTTCGAGAGATGATGCAGCTGATGACACTGATAATGATGGTGCTCATGATCTATTCATGAGATAGTTCTTACAACTATGTTGATGCTACCAGGTGAATGGTATGTTGTGCTCAATACCATTACCTGTAATACCTCCCTAGCTAGGAGGGAGTGTTGATATTATGGTAGTTGCAGGAGGTATTTACCTCCACGTGTAAACTTGACGAGAATAGGATATTTCGTCAAGCAAGAAGAAACCCTAATGAGTTGGCTAATAACCCTAGAAGACTTGTCGACTCAAGAAGATAACTTGTATTAGGTTATTAGCCTCCAAGAGAAGAAGTCGGCTAGAAGAAATAATATATACTAAATACACAGATACCCAGAATGAGAAGTCGGCCTAGGCAGTTAGCCAGAATTACTATAAATACAAGAGGCTAGTCTTCATTCTGGCAGGAAGTCTCAGAATTGTAGAGAAGCACTTGTGCGAACTACAGTGCCCAGTTTTTTGCGCAGGTTTGGGGGAGAGCTGCCATTGCAGCTGCTGCAGCTAGCAGATCACATTTTTCTTTCACTATCTCTTGGTTAGGGTTTGGACTATCTAATCAGCTCTTGTTGGTGTGTTATCCTTGGGGAATGGAGTGCTACCCTTTGTTTGGTTATCTAGCCTAGGGTTTACTTCCGGAGTGATTCTCTGTCAAGGTTAAGGTGCTCGGAGGGTGGCTTCGGCCTATGGTTGGGTGACAATAGCGATATTTTCAATGGTAAAATGAGCACATCCATTATATTCTAATGGAGACAACATGTTGTGCTTCCTTATCTCTTTTAGTAGTGTCCACCCAACTCTAAGGTTGATCCATGAGGACATGGGCACTAATCTCATCCTTGAGGCCACTGATAAAACATTCTTGAAAAAAATCATCAGTCATGCCCTGTGTACGAAAATCCAATCGCTCAAAAGCGGCTATAAAATATTCCGTTGTGCCAGATTGTTTTAACTTTGTCAAACAGCTTAAATGGTTGGTGTCAGTGTCAAAGAGTTCATAAATATCTGCCACAAAGTGTGTCCAAGACACATACCCTTGGAAGGAAGTTTTTCTCCATTGCCACCATTTCCAATGTTCTTGATCTAGATGGAGAACACCATACCAGAGTTTGGCCAACTCATATGTAATGTCATACAAAGAGAAATAATGTTCCATTTGAGTTACCCAGCCAGTGGGATCTGAGCATCAAATTTGGTCACATCCACACACAGAAGGCGTAGGTCACGCTGAAAGTGATGGATCTAAAAATTCTGGGAATGAGAGGAAGTCTCACCTTCTGTTTGCAAAGGTGGGTCAGATGAGGGAAGATCTGCAGGGATATTGATCTTGGCGCAGATCATCATAGTGAAGGATTCAAGTTGGGTAGAGAGGTCATGTTTGAGGTCCTCTATTTTTGCGTCGATGGAGGAAGGAATGTTTTTATTGATGGTGCCAATATTGGCATTGAGTTGTCTCACTTCTTGTTGGGTTTCTATGAAATTGACGTCTAAGGAATTGAAGCGAGCTTCCAAGTCTTGGCTATAGGTGTGGGCCATGATGAAAAGTGAACACAAAAAGGGGTAGGTGGGACCACACATAAAATGGGTTATGGGTGAAGTGTATCAAAATGATCAAGGCGAAGAGTGGAATCCAATGGGATAAATCCCAAATAAAGGTGTTGGAAGGGGGTTGGGTCCACGAGAAAACAAATTGCTGAAAAAAAATAGGTATGACTGTGATAAGGGTGAAGAGAGGAATCCAACGGGATAGATCTCACATAATGGTGCCAACAGGATCCAGAATTTTTTTTTACTCCGGCGGAGTTATACTCCGATCTGAAAAATATTGCAGTGATGAAATGCCCAAATGCTTAACAAGAAGAAATGTGTAGTAATTTCGCAACCCGAATGCAGGAGACACCGTTGCGCGACAATATATCTTGTATGTTCTGTTTTTTTTTTGTTTTTGTCCCAAGGGTTAGGGTATTCAAGGGTTCTACGGATAAGAGGTTTCCCTGTGCTATAGCTTTCTAGTATACGTGCAGGATCCAACAGTAGTACTCGATCCAATATCTTAGGGCACCAACTAAGGAGGCTAGACCGTGCCCTTAGTCGTACTACGCAACTACCCAGGTACTAGAGAGTATCTTCCCTAGTGTTATCCTCGGTGACACTAGAGTTGTCAGGCGATCGATCGGTTTATCTATGGAGGACTTCAGGAGATCTAGGTCAATCTGTATATAGGTGATGTATGATGCGCTACCACTTGAAGGGGTACCAACAAGGGTTACAAGGGTGGCCAACATATGTGCGCTTAAGTACCACTTGTATTTCCTACGTGTATGAATCCTTGACTGAGGGTTCATGCACATAACGACAGATCTTTGTAGCTTTAGGACATCAGAATATGTCTCTACCCTGTAAAACAAATTAACTCACAATTTTATGCTGAGGAAGGTGTTCTGATACCACTTGTAATATTCCAGATATAAAATAGTATGCAAAACAAAATAATTAGCTAGAAATGACAAATAAACAATGATATAACCAGAAAAACACAAAAATATTACCAGAATAATACTAGAATAACACCAGAAATAGCACTTTGAATACTGAAAGCAATGTTCACTTGCCTCTTCGAGGGGGAAACCTCCAGCAGAGCAGAGCTCTATTACAATAATATCCAAGACAAAACTTCTCATACCCTCTACTCCTATTTATATTAAATATGTCTATCCAAAAGAACAATCTAGAGGAAGATCCTTCTAGAAGCGGAAGCTTCTATTAGGTCTTCTTACATTTGACTTATTCCTCCTTATTGCTAGGCCTTATTAATATTGACTTTTATTACATGGAAAAGTATTATTCTACTTACGTGAGGGGTTAGGTCCCTAACAGTTTCAATGAAAATCAGAAAATGGTATTAAGGGAGAAACTGAAGAGCACTAAAATGACCAAGACTGAAAGTGTTTCCACCTATCTTACCAATCTAACTCGGATGATGGATGAACTTGGTGCTATTGGGGAGGTTGTTTCTAATAGTGAACTTGTGAGGACTACTTTGAATGGGGTGACCAAACAATGGGTTGTCTTTGTTGAGGGAATTGTGGCAAGGGAGAATCTTCCCAAGTGGAATTGTCTTTGGGATGACTTCATTCAAGAGGAAACTCGAAGAGGATATGTGCATGGGAGTTCATCCATAGGTAATGAAGAGGAGAATGTGGCACTTGTAGCTAAAGGAAAGAATAAGTCCAAGAAGGATTCCAAGGGTGGGAAAAAGCAGAAGGGTGAAGGGAAGAAAGACATGAGAAAATTCGAGTGCTTTTCATGTCACAAGTTTGGGCACTATGTTGGACAATGTCCTAATAATAAGAAGAAGCAGGTTGCAGCTTCAATAGATGTGGAGGCATTTACCCACGGGTTCGAGAAGGAGTATTCATTGTTGGTGTGTCTTTCCTCTAGAAAATCATCTACCAATATTTAGTACATTGATAGTGGTGCCTCGCGCCATATGGCAGGTGTTCACGACTATTTCATAGATCTTACAGAGATTGGGGATCTTGAGGTGGTGCTTAGAGATGACTCAGTGGTCAAGGTATCTGGTAGTGGGACATTATCATTTCATAGGGAGTCTCTACCTCCCATGTGGTTGAGAGATGTCTTATATGTTCTGGGCTTGAAGAAGAACTTGGTGTCAGTTTCCACTATTGAGGATAGGGGATATGAGGTATTGTTCTATGATGGGCATGTGTTCTTGTATCCTAAGGGATCTAGTGTCACTTCAGCCAAAGTGATTGAGATCCGAAATGAGAATATGTAAAAGCTCATGTTTCAGCCTACTAGAACATTGATGCATCGTATCGGCAACAATGACCTTTGTGAGGTATGGCATAGGAGGATGGTCCATTTGCACCATGGGGCTCTGAGGATATTGAGAGAGATTGTGACTGGAGTGTCAGAGTCCAGTACAAAGCACCAGTAGGTGTACAAGGGGTGTTCTCTTGGGAAGTGCATAAAGACTATTTTTCCAAGAAATGACAACAGAGCAGCCGGTATTCTTGATTTGATTCATTCCGATGTATGTGGTCCTATGTCTTCTGCATCTTTGAGTGATTTTCAGTATTATGTCATTTTTATTGATGACTTCTCCAGGAATTCTTGGATTTTCTTCATGAATACCAAAGGACGGGTCTTCAAGTGGTTCCAAGAGTTAAAATCTCTTGTGGAGAACCAAAAAGGGAAGAAAATTAGAGTGTTGAGATCATACAATGGGGGTGAGTATACCTCTAATGAGTTCAATGACATTTTTGCTAGAGAAGGCATTAAGAGAGAATTTACTACTCCCTACAACTCATAGCAGAATGGGGTTGTTGAGAGGAAGAATCGGGCCATTATTGGGGCTATGAGAGCCATGTTACATGATAAGGGGCCACCATTCTTTATTTGGGTTGAGGCTTGCAACATTGTAGTTTATCTTCATAATAGGAGTCCACACAAAGTCTTAAGGGATAAGACTCTTGAGGAGGCTTTCTCTGGGAAGAAGCTTGATGTTGGGAACTTCAATATTTTTGGGTTCCTTACATATTCACATGTCTCTTATGAGAAGAGGACAAAGCTAGAACCCATGATAGACAAGGGAATATTTGTTGGGTATAGCAAGACTTCAAAGTCTTACCGCATATACATCTCCTCTTTGAGGAAGACAGTTGTGCGACAAGATTTGATATTTGAGGAGGATAGATCCTTTAAGAGGTCTTTGGATGTTGAGCAGGGGGAGAAGTAGGCTCCTCACATTCAGGTGAGTCCTTCACAAAGTTCGTTGACATAGAGTTCAGGACCACCTGCTTCAGGGACTATAGATCCACAGGTGATAGGATCACAGATTGTTGGTCCTCGGGTTATTAGTTCATAGGGTATTGTTTCTTAGTCTCCTAGTTCTCATATGACCTCGGGATCATCATCTTCAGGTACATAGTATTCAAGTGGTGGGATTGAGGAGGAGGAGTCCCCCCCATAGGGTGATACTTCAGATAAGAGGAAGCGCAAGTGGCTTCAAGACACTTTGAAGGAAGCAAAGGGATTTGTGGGGAATCCCGGGAAGGCTGTGAGGGAGAGTAAACCTCCAGAGAGGCTTTGCAGCTATCTTGCGATGGTGAGAAGCATCATTGATTATGATCCTTCCACCTTTGAGTAGGAAGTAGGTCAGCAGGTATATAAGGACGCCATGGTGGAAGATTAAAATTCCATCATGAAGAATGATGTTTAGGAGGTGGTTCTAAGACCTGAGGGGAAGTCAATGGTGACTTCTAGGTGGCTATAAAAAATTAGGCATGTTGTTAATGGAAGCATTGAGAAGTACAAAGCTCAGTTTGTAGCTTGGGGGTTCTCAAAAGTAGAGGGAGTATATTATGATGAGACCTTTTCTATGGTTTCTATATATACCTCGATCATGGCAATGATCTCCATTGCAGCGGAGATGGGTTGGAAGATCCATTAGATGGGAATGAAAACCACATTTATGAATGGTCTCATATAGGAGGATGTGTACATAGAGCAGCCACGGGGATTTGAGGTGCATGGGAGAGATTCTCATGTGTGCATACTGAAGAAGGAATTGTATGGACTGAAGCAAGATCCTAGAGCTTAGTATTCGAGGATTGATACATACTTGGAGAAGATGGGCTTTGAGAAGAGTGAGGCGGATCCCAACATTTAATTCATTGTGGTTGGAGAGGATCCTCTCATTCTTGTGATATATGTGGATGATCTCTTCATTACAGGGGCATAGAGACTCATAGTTGGTTGCAAGGAGAGCCTTGCTTCAAAGTTCGAGATGAAGACATTGGATTGATGCACTTCTTCTTGGGATTGGAGGTTTGGTAGGAGCCAGGACACATCTTTCTGGGACAAGGCATATATGTTGTTGACATTCTGAGGATATACTAGATGGAGGATTGTAGGCCCATGTCCACACCCATGCTAACCAACTACAAGAAGCTTCATTATTTTTATTCATAGTTGGTTGATCCTACGTTGTATTGTCAGTTGATTGGTTCGTTGATGTATCTGGTCAACACTAGACCAAATCTTTGTTTTGTTGTCAACTCTCTTAGTTAGTTTATGGTGGAGCCTCGGAGAGTGCATTGGGTGGCAACAAAACATGTGCTTAGATACCTTAAGGGTAAAACAAATTATGGCTTGGACTATGAGAGAGGGGATGGAGTCAGATTGATTGGCTACACCGACTTAGATTTGGCAGAATGCATCATTGACAAGAAGAGTACATCAGGTTGTTGCTTTGGATTGTGCTCAACAGTTGTTTCTTGGTTCATTCGGGAAGCAAAATTAAGTGGTTTTGAGTTCTGCATAGGTTGAGTATATGACAGCCATTCAAGCTAGTTGTGAGGCCATATGGCTTCGCAAGTTGTTGGTTGGGATATTTGGTGTGCAGTTGAGGCCCACAGTCATTTACTATGACAATCATAGTTGCATAAAAATATCTGAGAATCCAGGTTTTCATGACAGGTCCAAACACATCGATATTAGATATCACTTCATATGGGATCATGTTTAGAGATGGGTATTTGATCTACAATTTATATCCACTGATGAGAAGGTAGCATACATCCTCACTAAGGATTTGGGAAGAGGTAAGTTTGTACCCTTCAGGGATAAGATGGGAGTGGTGAGGAACACTTTCCTCGGTAAGAGGGAGTGTTAAATTAATTAAAAAGTACCAAGGACAAGTGTTTCTCATCACTTAGGCACCTAGGGGTGAGAAATTGTCCAATGTGGTCCCTGGTGAATTAAATTTATGTGATATAAAGTTAAAAGTGACTTTAGGGAAATTTCATGAAGTGGGTGACTAAAAAGACTTTTGATCACCACCATTGATCTAACTTCATCTGCATCATTAGATCATGTGACTCTTCACATTCCCTCCTTGAGTCAAATTAGGGAAAGAGGAACCTCTCACTTTGGCATTCTTCATGAGTTTTGGATAGCACATGAGAGAGAGAAGTCGAGCTAAAGTAGAGAG
>ML778681.1:120304-146744 GCA_009831015.1 Picea engelmannii
GAGCTGCTCTAACACAGTGTGAACAAAGACATGAAAGAAACTGGCATTCATAAGGCAAGAAGTCTCCAAAATTCATACATAACCAGAACAGTGCTTCATTAAAACTTTACAACCAGGGAGCTCTCCTCAACCATCCTCTTTCCGAAGTGGAAAAAATGCCTACATATACTTGGAACAAAAACACTGGAAGCTAAATCAAGACATCGCATTGATGGAATTACGCCTGCGTGTTCACTGCACCTGCAGTCTCTGGATGTTCGTGGACTTCGGTCAGACGCAATCGCGTTCCACAGGACCTGTGAATGAGTTGAAAAGATTACAGTCATTTATGGGCTTTCCATTTATGGAGGAAACGATGTTCAACCACCATTAACTACTGCAATAACTTCTTCACTGAGATCGGGAAAGACCCGGTCGAATCTGTATCAACAGGACATGGAGGCCTTCGTGATGACTGGGAGACTTCACACAAAGCGATAGACGGATGGTGACCAGGCAGGGGTAGTTGGACACGCTCGATGAAAATATGGGATGAGGAGAGGCCACGTGGACGGATGGGCAGAGGGAAAATGATAGGGCAAAGGTTCGTGGCAGGATTCACGAGCTTTGAAGTGCACGAGCTGGGTGGACAAGACACAGGGGCCGGGAAGAGAAAATGACTTGGCATGACACGGGAATGGACGTGGCGGTGAGGAGGTGTGTGATGAGGCTTTGGGCTTTCGGGGATTCGGGATTCGTGAATTTGAGGTGTGTGAGTTCCTTGCCTCCGGGATTCCCGATATCCCGATGTGCGATGAGCTCCTCCTCCTGGGAGCTAGCCCCTATCGGCTAGAAAAAGATCCATGTGACCAGTCTCTGTTTGATCGTAGCTTAAAACCTCCATCGGAGTTTCGACGTTCATGAGGACACGAGCACACATAGCGACAGTCTGCCACCTGTAATCCACTTTCTCTTGCGGTCCCACATGCTAATCCGACGATTACCGAGATATCGATTTTCGCGACCTCGTAATTATGCATACAAATCTTTGCAGCTCTAACCCGCGAACCTCCGAGCTTGCGATACGCCGATGCCACTTGGCATTGCCTCCCTACACGGATTGTCCTTCCGACACCTGTCCTCCACTATGATCCATAGCTCCGTCAGGAAATCGCGTATCGGGATATCGCTTTTCTCGCTGTCATGTGCATGGGACTTTCAGTTCCCCGATTCCCGATTCTGCGGGATCTCTCGCCACGTGTCTCAACTGACGGAAGGCTCTGATTCAGTCGAGAAATTGCGCATCGCGATTTACTCATGTCAGAACTCTCTGTCTCCAGAAACTCCGATGAATAGAAATCCCGACTCTCCTTCTGATGTCTGACGTGTGTCCCGCCAAGTTCAACGGCTAGGATCCCATCGGTATTTCGAGACTCGAAAGGTCTCGGATTTCTTACCTTTTGAAATCCCGATACCACAATTGTTACTAACAGGTGGCATGAATTACAAGGCAAGTTTGCAGCACATAAATCGAGGAGGAAGGTACAACAAATTTTTGGTCTTTACTGTATAGATTCTAGGAGTTTTTACTGTTGTTTTTCAGGCATAGAAATTGAGGAGACGTAGCAGCATTTAATTATGGAGAGTTGGCATGCTTTCCAAGGCTGTCGTAGTGTACTTTCAGGGACAAAACATGAGTTGACTATTCTCAAATGAATTCCAATGGAAACCATACATTTTTTGTCATAGAAATCGAGGAGTGGGCATGTAGCATTTGCACAGGAAATTTGGCATGAATTTCGAGGATCCTTGCTCAGATTTTGAGGAGTTTTTGTGTAATATTCCATATATAAAAAGTATGCAGAACATAAATAAATAGCTAGAAATGGAAAATGAACAAAAATATAATCAGAACAACACCACAATAATACCAAAATGATACTAGAAATAACACTTCGATCATTGAGAGCAATGTTCACTTGCCTATTCGAGGGGGCAACCTCCAACAGAGAAGAGCTCTATTACAATAATATCCAAGACAAAACTTCTCATACCCTTGAATCCTATTTATACTAAATATGCCTATCAAAAGAACAATCTAGAGGAATATCCTTCTAAAAGCGGAAGCTTCTATTAGGTCTTCTTACATTGGACTTATTATTCCTTATTGCTAGGCTTTATTAATATTGACCTTTATTACATGGAAATATATTATTCTACCTACGTGAGGGGTTAGGTCCCTAACATGTCCTCCCCCTTAAAAACAACCTTGTCCTCAAGGCTTGAGATGAGGAAATTGCTGCAGAATAGTAGCTGGTTCCCAAGTGGCATCTGTTGGAGTTGTATCTTTCCACTGGACTAACACTTCCTTGATGGTTCGTTGGCGCAAACGATGCTCATGTTGGTCCAAAACTGCTTGTGGTTGTAGCCAAATGGAGCCTTATTCGTCCAACTCAGGAAGGTCGGTTTGAGTTTGTCACTTAGTTCCAATCACCTTCTTTAAGCAGGAAACTTGAAAAACAGGATGGAACTTAGAATGACTGGGAAAAGATAATTGATAGGCCACATGTCCCACATGCTTGAGAACTGTATAAGGACCATAAAATTTGGGCACCATTTTTTGACAATGGTTAGCCTTGAAAGAAGTTTGCTTGTAAGGTTGCAGCCGAAGAAACACTTGATCCCCTTCTACAAATTGACGTTCAGAGCGACCTTGGTTTGCTTGTTGCTTCATGTGATTCTGGGCCATGACCAAATTCTCTTTGAGTGTACGAAGAATATCCTCTCGAACTATAAGCGTTTGGTCAACTGCCTAGACTTTCGAGACACCTGGAAAATATGAGAGAAATGACGGTGGATTTTGTCCATATACCGCTTCAAAAGGAGTCATGCAGGTAGTTATATGGTAAGAAGTGTTGTACCACCATTCAACTAGTGATAACCATTGAGCCCACTGATTTTTCCTTTTTGATGAAAAACACCTCAAATATTTTTTCAAACACTTGTTTACCACTTCAGTTTGACCATCATTCTAGGGATGATAAGTTGTGATGAGATGCAATTGGGTGCCTTGGAGCTTGAACAGTTCTTGCCAAAAATTGTTGGTGAAATTTGGGTCACGATCAGAAATAATAGAATGCGGCATGCCATGAAGCTTGAAGACCTGATCCATGAAACGTTGAGCCACAATGGAGGTTATAAATGGGTGTTTAAGAGCACATAAATGAGCATACTTGGAAATACGATCAACTACCACCATGATGACTGATTTATTTCCCAATTTAGGTAAGTCTACAATAAAATCCATAGAGATATCTCGCCAAATAGCAAGTGAAAACGGAAGTGGTTGTAGTGTGCTAGGATATTTGACTATTTCTCCCTTGTTTCATTGACAAACATCACATTCAGCCACAAATTTACGAACGTCATGTTTCATATCATCCCAGAAAAAAGAACGTTTGACCCGGTCATAGGTTTTGGTAAACCCTGAGTGCCCATTTGTGGGTGTAGCATGAAGCTCAGAAAGTACCATGGATTTAAGTTTTGACTGGGCACTTAAATACAAACGGCCTTTGTATCGAAGCTCATCATTGAGCCAAGAGTACCCCGAGGAGACTGGAGAATTGGACTGCAATTGTTGTATCAGATGCGAACTTTTGGAATCTTGTAGCCATTGCTGGTGAATAGCTTGGAGCCAATATGGTACAATGAGGGAGAGAGAAAAAAGGGACCCTTCATATTCATATTTTTTGGAAAGTGCATCAGCAAACACATTGTCTTTTCCTTTCTTGTAAATTATCTCGCAATCATATCCAAAGAGCTTAGTCACCCATTTTTGTTGCTCAAGGGAGGAAAGGCGTTGTTCCAGAAAATACTTGAGACTTTGATGATCTTTCTTAATTTGGAAGTGTTTCTCCAATAGATAAGGGAACCAAAGATCCATGACATGCAGAATAGCCAACATTTCCTTTTCATAGATTGATTTTCCCAAAAAAAAATTGATAGTTGTTTGTTGGTAAAGGCCAAAGGTTGACCCTCTTACATAAGGACGATGCCAATTCCTTTCCCGAAAGCATCACATTCCAGGACAAAGGTATTTGTGAAATTAGGAAGGGCCAGGACTGGAGTGTTGCACATAGCCATCTTCAAGGTTTGAAAATCCTAAGCAGCTGCTGGAGTCCAAGTGAAATAATTATTTTTAAGGAGAGCAATGAGAGGTGTCGCAATATTTCCATAATTCTTAACAAACTTGCGATAATAACCTGTTAAACCAATAAATCCATGCAATCTTTTGAGAGTCTTTGGGTGAGGCCAATCTTGCATAGCTTCAATATTTTTAGGATCCACCCTGACACTGGACTTGCCAACAATCTGACCCAAGTACTCGACTTCTGAGGCGCCAAAAGAACATTTAGATTTTTTGAGGAAAACTTCGTGCTGTGAGAGTAGATGGAGAATTTGATCCATGTAACGACCCTTGATTATTAAGTATAATTAATTTATTAATATAGTCCTAAAAGATTAGCTAAACTGTATTTATGTCTTAAAATAACATTTCTAATTGATTATTATTAAATAATTGTTCAATGATGGTTAATGATTAATTTAATTATTAATTAATTCATTAATTAATAAAGTATTAAMTTAAYGGTGGWTAATAAGAWATAATATTTAAAATAGGTTACGTATCCCACAAGGGATAAAATATTAAATATATGAGGATAAGTAATAAAGGAGGGATAAGGGTATTAACGGCGGGAGGATAAGGGGTAATAAAGGAGTTAGGTAGGGAGTTAATGGAGGAGGAGTGTCGGCGAAGGAGGAATAAGGGGGGGGAAGGAGTTTGGAGGGGATCATTCGAGAGGGGTGGAGAAGGATTTTGGGGAGAGCTCTGAGTATTGGACAGAGGGAGGAATTTTGTGTTTGGCATTGACACAGTGGACCRGGGTTGCTAGAGGTTTTGGGCTTGGAGGGCCAGGATATCCGTAGATATCCTGGAGCTAGGTCGTTTTCCTAGCTGGCAGGGTGGACAATAGTTTTGGGCAATTTTTCTGTGTTTGCAACAGGATTGGACTGTGTAGCAGGTACTGGACTGTGTAGCAGGTAGCAGGAGAGCAGCAGTAGCAAGGCAGCTGGCAACGGAACTTAGCATCAGAACCGGGTAACCTGTTAAATTATGCATTTATTTTATTCTGCTATGAAGTCTTTAATATTTGATGAATCTAAATTGCTGAAGTCACTGGTATGAATATCAATATTATGCTCAATAGGTTTTGTCTTAGTTAAGAAATAAATTGTTTATAACGATGTTTATATATATATATATGGGCATTACAATCCACATGGGAAAGATGAGATTGCCAAGTTTTACTATAAATGAGAATATCATCAAAGAAAACTAAGACAAAATGACGAAGAAAAGGACAGAAGACATGATTCATGAGGTTTTGGAAGGTGGAGGGAACATTACACAGGCCAAAGGGCATGACCAAAAACTCTTAGTGACCCTCGTGAGTTCGAAAGAAAGTCTTGGGTATGTCATCTTCTTGCATACATATCTGGTGGTAGCCATAACGCAAATCAAGTTTAGTGAAGTACTGAGCACCACTCAGCTCATCCAATATATCGTCAATGACAGGAATGGGGAACTTGTCCTTGATGGTGAGCTTATTGAGGGCATGAAAGTCTGGACACATACGCCAAGTACCTTCTTTCTTAAGTACCATGACCACAAGGGAAGAATAGGGGTTGGTACTGGGGCGGATAACACCCGCTTGGAGCAATTCCTGCACTATTTTCTCAATTTCATTCTTTTGGGCAAAGGGGTAGCAATAAGGGCGAACATTGGGAGGAAGACTGCCAGAACAAGGGTAATGGAATGATCATGAACACCATGAGAAGGAGGAAGGCTCTGAGGGGTGGAAAAAAAAACTTGATGTTTGGAAATGATAGCTTGGAGGTCAGGATGCACAGAGGGTGTCTCAACGGCTTGAATAGAATGGAGTTGAGCAATGATACCAGAGTGGCCTTTCTTGAGGAGCTTTTCCATACCATGGGAACTAATGATCTCAAGAGAAACAGTTGTGATACCTTGGAATTGATAATTTTCCCCTTCCTATTGGAATTGCATGGTTAATTCCTTAAAATCCATAAAAATGGAACCCAAAGTGCATAACCATTCAGCACCTAGCACAATGTCACAACCTCCCATGTCAATGGAAAACATATGAGATTTTAGTTGGTAATATCCAATTTGAAGACGAACATTTTCACACCACCCACCATATTTCATGGACCCGCCATTGGCTATCATGATTTGAAAATTATTGACAGCACGAATATAGCAATTGGTTTCCTAGGCAATGCAACGATGAATAAAATTGTGGGTGCTACCACTGTCAACAAGGATGATGACCTTCTTGTTCTTAATGTAGCCAACTCATCAGTAATACCATGCAGAGAAAAATAATGCTCCATTTGAGTGACCCAACCTATAGGATCGGAGCCATCAAATTTATTGACCTGTACTCGGGGAAGATGGGGTTCACAATGAAAGGAGTTAAGTGAAAATGTGGAGATTGAGAGGAATCAACAACATTGGGTTGTGTTGATGAAGAAGGACCTGTAGGGCGGTTCAACGATTGATTGACAATACACTGGAGGGAGATCAGTTGGGTTGTGAGGTTGGCTTCCAAGGTGGCAATGCGGGAATTGGTCGAATCCAGCTGAGATGTGAGATGTTCGATGGAGACATGGGCTTGATTGACAGAATTTTGGAGATCTTGGTTGCGATTGGTGGCCATTTGGAGAGGGGAAGTGCGGGTAAGGAAAAAATGGGTGGGTGGGACCACAAAAAAAAAAGACTTAGAAGTGATAGGTACCACGATGAGCAGTGCTTGCAGGGAAATATAATGGGATAGGCGGAAAAATAGGGAAATTGGGAAGGGGTCGGGTCCACTGAAACAAAAAGGATTAAAAATGAAGGGTATGACTACGATCAGGGAGAAAAGGGGAATCCAATGGAATAGGTCCCAAATAAGTGTGACTCATGCGGAGTTATACTCTGTCCTGAAGAATACTGCAGTGACGAAATGCCCAAATGATTAACAGGAAGAAAGGTGTAGTAATTTTGCAACTAGAATGCAGAAAATACTGTAACACGACAATAGATCTTATTGGTTCTATTTATGTTTCCTTCCCAAGGGTTAGGGTATTTAGGGTTCTACAGACAAGGGTTTTCCCTGTGCTATAGCTCTCTGATATACGTGCAGTTTCCAACAGTAGTACTCGGCCCAATATCTCAGGGAACCAACTAAGGAGGCTAGACCGTACCCTTAGTCGTACTACCCGACTACCCAGGTACTAGAGAGTATATTCCCAAGTGTTGTTCTCGGTGGCACTATAGCAGTCAGGCGGTCGATCGGTTTATATATGGAGGGCTTCAGGAGATCTAGTTTGATCTGTATATAGGTGTTGTTTGATGTGCTACCACTCAAAGGGGTACCAATAGGGGTTACAAGGGTCACCAACAGATGTGTGCTTAAGTACCACTTGTATTTCTTATGTGTATGAATCCCCGACCACGGTTTTATACGTGTAACGACAGATCTGTGTAGCTTAAAGACGTCGAAGTACGTCTCTACCCTGGAAAAAAATTAATCCACATTTTTTTACCGAGGAAGGTGCTCTAATACCACTTGTAATATTTCGGATATAAAAAAGTATGCAAAACATAAATAAATAGCTAGAAATGGCAGATGAACAACAATATAATCAGAACAACACCACAATAATACCAAAATGATACCGGAAAGAGAACTTTGATTACTGAGAACAATGTTCACTTGCCTCTTTGAGGGGGCAACCTCTAGCAGAGCAAAGCTCTATTACAATAATATCCAAGACAAAACTTCTCATACCCTCGACTCTTATTTATACTAAATATGTCTACCAAAAGAACAATCTAGAGGAAGATCCTTCTAGAAGCGGAAGCTTCTATTAGGTCTTCTTACATTTGACTTATTCTTCCTTATTGCTAGGCCTTATTAATATTGACCTTTATTACATGGAAATATATTACTCTACCTACGTGAGGGGTTAGGTCCCTAGCATTTTGTGGCTTGTTTTTTGAGATAAGTTGGAATTTTTTAATGTTGAAGATGACTGTTGTAAATGAAATTTCTCTCTAAGCTCTGAATATTAAAAGCCTCCCCTCTCTCACTAGTTTTCTCCTTGTGGGTTTTTCCAAGGTCCAGTTTTGACCAAAAATATCTGTGTAAATTTTTTGGGTGTGTTTTATTTCTGGTTATTGGTTGTAGCAGACTTCATGTATTTTAGTTTATGAACTATTTATTTTTTGCTAACTAATTTGCAGCTGTAAATGTAATGTGGGTTGGGCATTAAACTATGTTGTCTCATTGAGACTTCAAACCGGGTTGGGGTCTGATTTTTCTACATAAACCCTTGTCAATCTCAATATTCTAGAACTAACTCTCCACCTTCTTGCAATGTCTTCAATCTTGTTAGTTTCCATTTTTCTTATCCATTCATTTGCATTCAGGGAAAACCACTCTGATACCAATATGATTTGTAATCGTTGAACCTATAGTCAATACAATTCACCAACTTATATCTTATTAATTAAGCTTATGGTTGCTAGGTCCTTTGTTTTTATTTACATATTGCATACCATTGTCATGATAAATTTAATTGCTTAAATTTCACTATGGTAAAAAACAATCCTCAACTCTTATTGAAGTTTAGGGGAATTCATATTACAAGGACATTATAAAGCTTCTTGTGAGAGGAATTGGAGCACTTATTATTTTAGTCATTCACTGAAAAGAAATCACTTGGGATCCAAGATGGCAAAGAATAGTCTACAATCGTAGTGCACTTTGTCATTTTTCTCAGAAAGACCCAAGTTTTGAGGGTCCTCCGCGAAATGGGACCAACACACAGATGATGCTATATGTGTGGATAGGGAGATTTGTTAGGGACCTAACTTCCCTAACCCCTCACATAGGGAGAATAATATATTGTCTATGTAATAAAGTTCAAGATTAGGTTATAAGGCCTATTTAATAATGTGAACAAGTCTAATGTAAGAAGACTTAATAGAAGCTTCCACTTCTAGAAAGATCTTCCTCTAGAATGTTCCTTAGAAGGTAGAATTAGTATAAATAAGAGTATAAGGCATGATAAAAAAAAATCTTGAGAATTATGGTAATAGAGCTCTGCTTTGCTAGAGGTTGCCCCCTCGAAGAGGCAAGTGAACATTTATTTCATCAATAAAGGTATTATTGCTAGTGTTGTTATTCTCATTATTTTGTTGTTTCGTTGGTATTTGCTGCAATATTTATGTTTATGCTTATTATAATACATCTAGTACCTTACAAGTGGTATTAGAGCTCTTTCCTCTATAGAAATTGTGGGAAAAAAAAATTCCAGGGTAGAGACGTGTACTGTCGAGGTATTTAAAGCACACAGATCCGTTGCTCAGTGGGTAAAACTGCACCTGGGGAAGATTACACACATGAAATACATACAGTTTCACGGGGTTACTCGAAACAAACGCTTCACTTTGTTGAAAACCTATGTAACCCATGTTGGTACCCCTTCGAGTAGTATCGCATCAGACAAAATATGTACACAATTATCACTCCCATGTATCGTCAGGCATATCGGGAGTCCCCTGGGTCTCTTGAAACAAAATCTAGATCAGTCAATCGACCGCCTGACTGCTATAGTAACACCGAGAACAACACTCAGGAAGATACTCTCTAGTACTTGGGTAATCGAATAGTACAGCTAAGGGTACGGTCGAGCCTTCTTAATTGGTTCCCTAAAACATTAGGTTGAGTACTACTGCCCAACCCTACACGTATATCAAAGGAGCTATAGCACAGGGAAAACCCTTGTCTGTAGGAACCCTGAAAAATCCTAATTGTTGGGAAAGGAACATAAGAGATATATTGTCGCACAACCATGTCTCTTGCATTCTGGTTGCAACATTCCTACACATTTTTTCCTGTTAACAATTTGGGCAAGTCATCATTGCAGTATTCTTCATGCTGGAGTATATCTCTGCAGAAGTAAAAAAAAAAGTATAGTGGTCCCATCGGCACCCTTGTTCAGGACCTATCCTCATGGATTCCTTTATTCTTCCTGATCGTCGTGGTACCTATCTTTTTTAAGAATTTTTTCAATGTACCCGACCCCCTTCCTAGCACTCTTATTTGGGACCTATCCTATTGGATTTTTCTCTTTTCCCTGGTCATGGTGGTACCTATCACTTCTAAGCCTTTTTTTTCCATGGACCCATCCACCCTTGTCAACACCCTTATTGGCCACCTATCCCATTGCATTCCTCTTTTCACCTTGATTGCAGTGATATATATCATTTATCCATCTTTTTTTAGTGGACCCACTTCCCCTCCCCGACACCCCTCTTTCCCAAATGGTCACCATCCGCAACCAAGAACTCCTTCACTTGCAAGCCGAATCCAAACAACAAATGAAGAACATCCAAAGAATGACTTTTGAAATTGCTTCCGCCAATTCCAAATTTGAAACCTGCAAGGCCGAATTTAAGGGAGAATTGGCCTCCATCCACTTCACTCTCAACCAATTGTTAAAACAGTCTCAGGGTTCTCCCTCCTCTGAACAACCTTCACACTATGAAAGTGAGGACTCTTCCCATAATATGGCCTTTCATTCCAACTTCCTTCATCATGACTCTCATCTTCCCAAAGTTGAGGTAAACAAATTCAATAGCTCAGATCCCACAGGCTAGGTCACTCAAATGGAACATCATTTCTCCTTGCATGTCATTACTGATGAGTTGGTTAAACCTCGTTATGGTGTCCTCTCTCTGGATCTTGAATGCTATAAATGGTGGCAATGGCATAGAAAGGCACACCAAGGATATGTTTCTTGGACGCAGTTTGTTGCAGAGCTTTATGAATGTTTTGACACTCACATCCATTATTTAGGTCATTTGACCAAGTTGAAACAATTTGGCATAGTGGAATACTTTATATCCTCCTTTGAGCACTTGGCTCTCGAAATGGAAGGCATGGCAGATTCCTTCTTCAGGGAATGCTTTATTAATGGCCTCAAGGATGAAATCCGCACCCAAGTCCTAATGGCTCACCCTCAAACTTGGTTGGAAGCTACTAAATGAGCCAAGGAAGCCCAAAAAATTATCTCCGCCTAAAATTGAAAATCCTCCTTTACTCCTCCCACTTGACCCACCAATCCCACCCCTCTTGACACTCCTTTTAAGATCCATAAATTAACTCAGGCAGAAATGAATGAACACCAACTCAAGGATATTTTCTATAATTGTGATGACAAATATTTTCCAGGGCACAAGTGTAAGGAAAAAAATATTTTTATGGCCATTTCTGAGGATATCGCTGACGAGGAGGCTAAAGTTTCCCTAGTGGAAGAACTATTCCCAACAGATGATCCTACTCTACCCTATGATCCACTAGAAGTTGAATTGTTGATTTCAATGCATGCCCTCACTAGATTCTTTGCTCCCCAAACCCTCAAGCTCATTGGCTACATTAAGCACAGGAAGATCATAATCCTCATTGACAATGACAACACCCATAATTTTATTCATCGTCACATTGCCCAAGAAATCAATTGTTATATATTTGCAGTCAACCATTTTCAAATCATGATTGCCAATGGTGGTTCCATGAAATGTGACGGGCGTTGTGAAAATGTGCACCTACAAATTGGTCAGTGCCATCTGAAATATCATATGTTTTCTATCGACATGGGCAGTTGTGACATTGTGCTCATTGTTGAATGGTTACGCACTCTCGGCCTCATCCTCGTGGACTTTAAGGACCTAACCATGCAATTCCAATAGGATAGACAACAATATAAATTCCAAGGCATCATAATAGCTTTACCTGAGATCATTAGTTCCCACTTAATGGAAAAGCTACTCAAAAAAGGTCACTCTGGCATTATCTCCCAACTCCATTCCATTCACGTTTTTGACACACCCTCTATGCACCCTAACCTCCAATCTATTCTTTCCCAACACCAAGCTATATTTAACACTCCCCATGGACTTCCCCCTTCCCGCGGTGCCCATGATCATTCCATTCCTCTAGTACATGTTCATCTTTCTCCCAATGTTCTCCCTTATTGTCATCTCTTTGCCCAGAAAAATCAAATTGAGAAAATTGTTCAAGAATTTCTCGAAGCAGATGTTATTCGTCTTAGTACCAATCCCTATTCTTCTCTTGTAGTCATGGTACTCAAGAAAGAAGGAACTTGGCGCATGTGTCCTGATTTTCGTGCTTTCAACAAACTCACAATAAAAGACAAATTTCTCATTCCTGTCATTGATGACCTTTTTAGATGAATTGAGTGGTGCCCAATACTTTACAAAACCTGATCTTCATTCTAACTACCACCAGATATGCATGAAAAAGGAAAAAATACCCAAAATTTCCTTTCGAACTCATGAGGGTCACTATGAGTTCTTGGTCATGCCCTTTGGCCTGTGTAATGCCCCCTCCACTTTTCAACGTCTCATGAATCATGTCTTTCGTTCTTTCCTTCGTCATTTTGTCTTAGTTTTCTTTGATGATATCCTCATCTATAGTAAAACTTGGCAAGCCCATCTCGCCCATGTGGATCAAGTTCTCCATCTATTGTCTAAGAACAATTTTTTTCTCAAACAATCTAAATGTGCTTTTGGTGCCTCTGAAGTTGAGTACCTGGGTCACATTGTACGCAAGGATGGTGTACGAGTGGTTCGTAAAAAAATTGAAGCTATGAAGGATTAGTCTCGCCCTAAAACTCTTAAAAGCTTGTGTCGTTTCTTGGGTTTAACGGGTTATTATCGGAAGTTTGTTCAAAATTATGGAAAAATTGCAACTCCTCTCACTGCTCTCCTTAAAAAGAATGATTTCACATGGACTCCAACAGATGATCAATCTTTCCAAGCCTTGAAAGATGTTATGTGCACAACCCTTATCCCGACTCTACCTGACTTCACCAAGACTTTTGTCTCGGAATGTGATGCATCAGGGAAAGGAATTGGGGTAGTCCTCATGCAAGATGGTATACCTTTGGCTTTCACTAGCAAACAACTATCATAGTGATATTTGGGCCAATCCACTTATGAAAAGGAAATGTTGGCTATTTTGCATGTAGTGGATCTTTGACATTCTTATCTATTGGGGCAATGATTCCAAATTAGAATTGATCATCGTAGCCTCAAGTATTTTTTGGAACAACGAATTTCATCCTCAAAGCAGCAAAAATTGGTGACCAAGTTGTTTGGATATGATTATGAAATCATCTACAAGAAGGGTAAAGAAAATGTGGTTGTTGATGCTCTTTCAAGGAAATATGAAGAAGAAGGGTCCATATTTTCCCTCTCCTTCATTATAGAAAACTGGCTTCAAGTTGTTCGCCAGGAATGGTTGCAAGACTCCAAACTTTCTAGCATGATCCAAACATTGCAATAGGATCCACAAGTTTATCCAGGGTACTCTTGGCACAATGAAGAGCTTCACTATAAAGGTCGTTTGTATTTTAGCAAACAATCAAATCTTAAATCCAGAGTGATCTCTGAGTTGCATGCTTCACCAACAATTGGGCATTCAAGGTTTACCAAAACCTATGAATGAGTCAAACGTTCTTTTTTCTGGGATGGTATGAAACAAGACATCAACATCTTTGTGGCTGAATGCTATACATGTCAACACAATAAGGGTGAAACAGTCAAAGCTCTAGCCACACTCCAACCGCTCTCAATTTCCCCTACTATTTTGGAGGGATATTTCTATGGATTTCATTGTTGGCTTACCTAAATCGAGTAATAAGTCAATCATCATGGTGGTCGTCGATCGTCTTCCCAAATATGCTCATTTTCGTGCTCTTCAACACCCATTCACCACATCCATTGTGGCTCAAATTTTTATGGATGATATATTCAAACGCCATGGCATGCCTCATTCTATTGTCTCTGACTGCAACCCCACTTTCACTAGCAATTTTTAGCAAGAATTGTTCACGCTCCAGGGAACCCAATTGAATCTCAGCACTGCCTATCATCCCCAGGATGATGGACAAACTAAAGTTGTCAACAAGTATTTGGAAACATATTTAAGGTGTTTTGCATCCGACGAACAAAATCAGTAGGTTCAATGGTTACCCCTAGATGAATGGTGGTACAACACATCTTACCATATTGTCACTCGTGTGACTTCTTCTGAAGCGGTCTATGGACAAAATCCACCATCGGTGCTCTCATACATGCAAGGTGTCTCCAAGGTTCAAGAGGTTGACAATAATCTTACAGTCCGAGAGGCCATTCTCCATACCCTCAAAAACAATTTGGCCATGGCTCAAAATTGCATGAAGCAACAAGCAGATGGGGATCATTCTGAATGCCAATTCGTTGAAGGGGACCAGGGGTTTCTTCGTCTGCAACCTTATAAGTAGACTTCACTCAAAGTTGAACAATGTCATAAACTTGCCCCCAAATTTTATGATCCTTATAAAATTCTCAAGCAAATGGGGTCTATGGCCTACCAACTAGCTTTGCCCAATGATTTTAAGCTCCATCATGTTTTTCAAGTCTCATGCTTAAAGAAAGTGCTTGGAAATAAGTGCGGGACTCAAACCAATCTCCCTGAATTGGATGAAGAATGTTCCATTTGGTTGCAGCCACAAACAATCTTGGACCAGCGAGCGTCGTCTCTGTTAGCGCGCCATCAAGGAAGTGTTAGTTCAGTGGAAAGATACAACTCCAGAAGATGCCACTTGGGAGTCGACTACCATTCTACAATAATTTTCTCGTCTCAAGTCTTGAGGACAAGGTTGTTCTTCAAGGGGAAAGGCATGTTATGAACCTAACTTCCCTAACCACTCATGTAGGGAGAATAATATATTTTCTATGTAATAAAGGTCGACATTAGTTAATAAGACCTATTTAATAATGTGAACAAGTCTAATGTAATAAGACTTGATAGAAGCTTTCGCTTCTAAAAAGATCTTCCTCTAGAATGTTCTTTAGAAGATAGAATTAGTATAAATAGGAGTAGAAGGCATGACAAAGCTTTGTGTTGAGCTTTATTGTAATAGAGCTCTGCTCTGCGGGAGGTTGCCCCCTTGAAGAGGCAAGTAAACATTGTTTTCATCAATAAAGGTATTATTGTTGGTGTTGTTATTCTCATTATTTTGTTGTTCCGCTGATATTTGTTGTAATACTTATGTTTCTGCTTATTATAATACATCTAGTACCTTACAAGATTGAGCTAGATGGCCTTGTTGAGCCACCTCCAGTTACACTCCTTGCAAACAATGCTTGAGAGCAATGATCACCTAGAGAGCCTCTACACGGAGGATCTAGAAGATGAGGACCGTATAGGGAGTCTTAACTAGTATTATTTAGTGTTTATAAAGTTTCATTTTTGGTTGATTAGCAAATGTCACTGAGCAAATTTCGCATAAACTTGGCTAAACATTTAATTTTGGGATTTGAACTCATGAATATTATGATCTTGTCCTTTTAATGAATGAGTGGTGAGTATGTCCCCACCGGGTTAGATTGTTAAAACTGCAACTGACTGGTTTACCGTGGGTACCATCCTCGGAATGAAAAGAAGTGCCCAATGGGTTTCCCTAGGATGTGCATTCTATCAAGGGGGGGATGTAAGAGTCATGAGTCTTTTTCATAATGAATCTGAATTGTGATAGTGTTCAATGTTGAGTCTTTAGAATCATGAGAGAATGAATCATATTATTTTAAGTTTTAGGTTTTTCTGTTTCACATAAAGTTCAAGCCTCAATGTTGAGTCTTTTAAAATCATGAGAGAATGAATCATATTATTTTAAGTTTTAGGTTTTTCTGTTTCACATAAACTTCAATCCCGTTTTTAAAAACTTTAAATTTTTTCAGATATATAAAATTTTATATGTAATTCACCCCGACATCCACCTGCACCCCTACTTTCAAAAAATGGTGTCCCCATTTCCATCCCCATCCCTGCAAACTTTGGGAACTTCAGATCAAACAAACTAGGATATGGACTCGATTGCAGTCTGACAGTCACTATACACACAAAGGTTCTTTGTGATAAGGAAACTAACAAAGATGAGCTTACAATAATAACACACAGGATTAATAAAACACGGTATCATGACTAACATGGTGCCACTGATTGAGAGCGATGACAGCTTCTGAGAAACCAGATAAGTACTGCTTAAGTTGTTGAAAAAGGGCATCTATTCTTAACACAGCATCCTTCAGCTGGTTACTCGGATAGTTAACCTGAGCATAAGCATGTGCCATGCCAAGTCATTGGAAAAAGACTCCATGAAGAATTCCCCGAATTCCTCCTGCTGGCAAATTATTCTGCCTTGTTCTAGCAAATAACCACCCTTCTTAATGCATTTCCTGTACCAAAGAATTTGCACACCATGTATTAGACAAAATTTCTGAATATCTACCATTTCCAGAGAAGGAAAGGAGAAAAACAGATAACTATAGTCTCCTCATTTAGATTACTTTCCACAAATGTTAAGAACTTTACACATTGTGTACAAAGTTCAACAGCTTATAAACGACTTCATCTAGAAGATAAATATCAAAGCCATTGAAACCCTGGCATAATCGCAACATCCCATTGTCATCGTCCAAAATATCAGGGTCTCATGACTTAAACTGAACAAACCCTAGGTGTTACGTCAATATATGATCAAGCTATGTAGCCATATTCCATAGAGGAAGTTGCTCTGATGATACATGCTACAGTTGAAATCCTGAAAAGAATAAAGATGGTTGAAGAAGAGTTACACTGATGAAGATTTCTCTAGTGGATAAAACCTGAACCCAATTAAACTATACACCAAATTGTTGATCTGCTTATATGGTAAATTGATCAGAAATAAGGAATAAAAATTGAAAAGTTGTTAAAACTCCTAAAAGCTAACTCTTAACCAGCCAGAAAATCCAATTAGCTGCTCCAATAATTAAAAAGCAGATCGGTAAAATGCCAAGAAACTTTAAAACTTTTAATTTGATTTCTTTTTAATTTTGAGCTGGTGAATCTCAGGGTTCGAACATAACTCTGTTCTTGGTACGTATTAGACACCCACATTCTCACCATGGCCTGGGAGGTCTGAACTGGCCACTTATGGTCTTTTGATCGTCACTTTTGATTCTGAAAGTGTAATTATGCCTGCTGTCTTAAGACAACATAAGCCTTTATGCATATTGGGTAGCTACTTCAACAAAACTTAACCTTGGTTGCTAACCCTTCAGTCTTACACTAACCATCACTAGTTAAACCATATCCTCCTCAAATTAAGGGCATAAATACCCCTTGTTAGTCATAATAGTTCAAATTCTGACAGGATACTCCAAAACAGTGGAATAAATATAAAATGTGTGTCACTGCAGAACATTAGGCCATAAGCAGTGCTCGAGTTTTACAAAATCAGTGCTCTCTCTCCAGAAATCAATCAATTTAGGTTACCACCTTGTCATAGCTATGCCCAATGAATAGCAAATGAAACAAAATGTCTAGAGCACAGCTTACCCATTTAAGAGTACATGACTGAATACCTTATGCATGTCTCTTGCTCAGCTACAATGCTGGCATCACCAATAGTCCCTACATGAACACATGCCATCCTTAAAATGATGGAAACGGTTAGCATCCCTCAAAACAATTTCTCGTCTAACAACCTTGGAGATGAACTTGGTTGCAGTGTGACAGTCACCACACACACGAAGGTTCTTCATGATTCTAATGGATGTCCCAGAGGGTGTGCTGATAAGCCCAAAGGCAATAGCCAGCTTCTCACTGTGGTATCCAAGAGAATGTTGCTTCTGTTCCTGCTCAACATCATGCAATATAAAGTTCATATCAGGGACATAACCTGCTTGCTCTATCTGTCTGGTCAATTCATCCAACTTTGCATAGATATCTGACATTTGTGGATGTGACCTGTCCTCTACAACAAATGTATGTACCCTGCTCTTGACTTCAATCCAACTGCGTCCTGGTTCTTTCTTCACATCCCTGTCTTTCATCATTTTTATAACCTTTGCCCTATCATCCCATCTACCAGCAGCGGCATAAATGTTTGACAGCAGCACATAACTTGCTGCATCATTTGGTTCCAACTCAAGAAGGTGTTCTGCTGCCCGTTTTCCTAGCTGCATGTTGCCATAAACTCGACAGGCACCAAGCAAGGTGCGCCACACTAAAGCACTAGGTTGAAATGCCATTTTGTAAATGAACTCCTCTGCCTCCTTCAGGCATCCAGCCCGACCAAGGAGGTCAACCATGCAGGCATAGTGCTCTGCTTTTGGTATGATACCATGGCCATGTGTCATTGAATCAAAATACCGTCGACCTTCATCCAGTAGACCTACATGGCTGCATGCAGACAGAACTCCAATGAAGGTAATTTCGTCAGGCTTCATACCTTCACTTTGCATTTGCTCAAATAGGTAAAGGGCCTCCATGCCATACCCATGCTGGGCATACCGTGCAATTATTGCATTCCATGTGACAACATTTCTGTTAAACATTTTGTCAAATATCTTGTGTGAATCCTTTATTCTCCCACATTTAGCATACATGGTAAGAAGGGTATTTGCCACAGATACGTCTGAATCAAATCTGGCCTTGATTACACAGGCAAAAACCTGTCTTCCCTGCTCTAAGGCTGCAAGGTTTGCACATGAACTTAAAACACTAATAAAGGTGAACTCATTCGGTTTCATGCCTGACCTCTGCATTTGGCACAGGCATTTTAGGGCCTCCTCACCACATTCATTCTGGTTAAATCCCGTAATCATTGCATTCCATGAGACCACATCTCGAAAACTCAAATGTTGAAACATCTTTTCTGCAGCCTCTATGTTTCTGCACTTGGCATACATAGTAACAATAGCATTGCTGACAAAGGCATTGGACACAAATCCAGCTTTAAGTATGGTAGCATGGACTAGTTTACCAAATTCAAGAGCTTCTAGGTTGGCACATACTCCAAGGACACAAGTGAAGGTGATATAGTCCAGATCCATACCTGCATGTCGCATTGATTGAAACAGTTTCAGAGCCACCTCGTTATTTCCAGTCTGGGAATATCCTGCAATGATCGCATTCCATGAGACTCTGTCTTGCTTATGCATTCTTTCAAAAACTTTTCTTGCATCATCTATACTTCCACCTTTAGCATACATGGTAACAAGGGTGTTCTCGACACTAATGTCTGGCTCAACTCTAGTTTTAATCACATGAGCATGGACTTCCTTACCCCGTTGCAGGGTTTCTGGACAATCACAAGTACTAAGGACAGTTACTAATGTAACATCATCTAGCTTAATATGCGTATGTAGCATTTGACCAAAGAGTTCCAGCGCTTCATCGCTATAATCATTCTGAGCATATCTTGCTATCATTCCAGTCCATGCAACTGTATCTCGTTCAGGCATTTCATCAAACACTCTGCGCGCATTGGCAATACTTCCACATTTTGAGTACATGGTAATGAGTGAATTTGCTACAAACATGTTCACTTCAAAACCAGTTTTGATGATGTAGGCATGGAGCTGCTTTCCCTCCTGCAGGACTGCAGGACTGGTGCATGCACCAAGAACAGTAACAAAACTTATATGGTTAGGCATTACACTCTCACATTGCATTTGATGGAAAAAATTCATGGTATCCTCGTAAAACCCATGCTGGGCATATGCTACAATCATTTCATTCCATGACAAAACATCTCGTTCAAACATATTGTCAAACACATCATGCCCTTCCTCTATTCTCAAACATTTAACATACATAGCAATAAAACCATTGCACACAGCAACATCGGATTCAAACCCAGTTTTTACAGCTAAAGCATGAACCAGCTTACCCATTCCAAGAGCCATTAGGCTACTACATGCCCGGAGAACGACAGTAAAAGTGTACTGGTTCGGCTTCATTGATGTCCATAGCATTGCCGAGAAGAGCTTTAGTGCATCATCATTACACTCATTCTGAACATACCCTGAAATTGTAGAAGTCCATGAAACCACATCTGGTTGAGATATTTTGTCAAACACTTGGCGTGTATCCTTCATATTACCACATTTGGCATACATGTTGATGATACCATTTTCTATAAAAACGTCGGGTTTATTCCCAGTTTCGATAATGTGGGCATGGACCATTTTGGCCTGTGTCAATGACCTCGAGTTGGCGCATTCCTGCAAGAGACAGTTATAAACATTATAACCAACCGAAATCCTTTGCTGGTTCATCTCGTACAAAATGTGAAGGGCTTCCTTCAACTTTCCTTGTTTGCACAATGTATAAACGTTCTCACTGCTATCGTCTGCCTGGTTCTGATGTTCCGTAGTGGGTGCACATGAAGCATGGATGCCGTGTAACCCACGAAAGAAATTCCTCCGATTCGATAACCCAGAGCAAGAAATGGCGGCATCGAATACACTTGAGCGTGTGAGGTTTCTGAGAACTGGTAATGCTGAGGATGATAACGAGAATAGCCCTTTCATTACTTGATAAAGAGTGAAACTCAACTGGTTGGTAGACTGGCACTTTCATGTTTTCAAAATCTCCCATTTGTGCAAATTCGCTTCAGAATGTTAAAGAACAAGCCGAGTTGTATTTACACGCCATGGAATGTCTGTAGGCATTAAAGGCATTTTCTCATGCGATAAAGGTATTTGCGTTTTGCTTGACAAGGTAGTGCCATGGCCTGTCGGTTCACCTAACTTTGTGGTGGTGAACCATGTGGCATTGTAAGCAATTTTATTAGAGGGGAGAGTGCATTTGCTTGACAAGGTAGTGCCATGGCTTGTGGGTTCACCTAACTTTGTGGTGGTGAACCATGTGGCATCGTAAGCAATTTTATTAGAGGGGAGAGTGCAAACCTATGTTGGATTAACCACTGTGTTTCTAATTGTGTGATGGGGATATATAAATAATTATATGTGTTTATGGTAGCATGTGGGGTTGGTAAAAGTGTGGTGTTGTTATGATGCATATGAAGTTTCAAGTCTTATTCATAAACATATTGTATATGTATTGGTATCACAAGTTTTTGTAATTGTGATTGGGGTAGGCGTAAGTTATAAGTGATTTTGGTGGAATAGATAGCACCACTCATGACTTCTTAGTCAAAGGGTGATAGGTGCAAGTCTTAGGTGATTTTAGTTAAATAGGATACCCTCACTTGTGACCTCTTAGTCGAAGGATGACTTTCATAGTTTGGAAGATGTAGTTTCTTAAAGAAACTTTTAATTTGGACAATGTTACCTGCAAATGTTGATGTGATAGTAGCATCATCAATAATTTTTTTATCATAGATTATGGGTTATTTTTAATTTGTGGTTATTATTTATACGATGCGGGCCTTCCAAATGCATCTACATTGCCCTTTAAAGTTACCATTGGCCATGTTGTTCTCAATGCATCTCCATCCCCCAAAGCTAATCATTGGAAACTCAACATAGTTTTAATGCTAAGATGATATCACTCACAAAAATATTTTATATACCATCCTTCAATAGCATTCCCTCGTGAAATTGCCATTAAAATTTTGAAACAAATTTCCTTTATTTTTTACAACAAAATCTAGCATATAAGTTTTCAAGTTACAATGAATCACCTATATTAGAATAACAACATACAGAGAGTTTAAGAGGGGAATTTATAGGGTTTTTCAAAGTTTCAAGTGTACATGTAGCCTACCAAAGTTAGACAGTGTTACTTATCTAAAGCGTCTAATCATTTGAGAACAAAATCCCACATGCATGACAATTGTGAGATAAGGATGGTTTATGAGGTTTACCTGTATCAAAAATTGTATTATTCCATACTTTGATTATGGGGTGGAAGTCCTCGAGTTGATGTGATAGCATCCTCCCTCACTTTGATAGTAACATTGTGAACAGTTTCGATATCATAGGTTATTGGACATCTTTATTTTGTGGTTGTTATCTATATGACATAGGCTCACATTCTATATGTCATCCTTCAACAAGATTCTCTCATGAAAATTGTCATTAAAAATTAAAGCAAATGTCATTAATTTTTTACAATAAAATCTAAAGTTTAAGCTTTCAAGTTTCAGCAAATTGTCTCTCTTGATTGTCTCTCTTAACATGATACAAAGAGTCCAATAGGCTCGTCCAAACTTTCAAGTGTACAAGTAACCTATCACATTGGGATGTTGAACTCACCAAGTCACGTAAATGAGGGTCATCCATGATTGAATCAATCCCTTTTTTCCCATAATGTTTGGAAATTTAAGTTTATAATACTAACATTATCAACGATTTTCATATCATAGGTTATTAGACATCTTTAATTTTTTGTTGTTATCTATATGACTCATGATAGCATTCTATATGTCATCTCTCAACAACATTCCCTCACAAAAATTGCAAATAAAAATTGAAGCAAATGTCGTTTATTTTTTACAACAAAATCTAACATTTAAGCTTTCAAATTTCAACAAATTATCTCTCTTAATCATCTCTTTTAACATGATACAAAGAATCAAATAAAATTTTCCAAAATTTCAAGTGTATAAATAGCTTTTCACATTAGCATGTTGAACTCACCAACTCATGCTCTTCCTATAAATGAAGGTCATCCATGATTAAATCAATCACCTCGTTACTCATCAATGTTGGGAAATTATAAAATTATAACATTCTTATAAATGAAGGTGATCCATGATTGAATCAATCACTTATTTACTTATCAATGTTGGGAAATTACAAGATGATGGCACTTCATTATAATTTGCATCATAGTTCTATTTTTTAATCCTCTTATTCAAATTTGTTTTATATATTTTATAATTAGTAAAAATAAAATATATGGTTGTTTCAATTATTATATGAAGATAATAAGTTATTATTAGTTGATTTTTATTGTTTTTTTTTATTTTTTATTTTTATCAAAGTTCAATTTCATATTAATGTCATATTGTTATTTTACATTTTTTAAGGTGTAAGATTCTTATATAAAATTAAAAAAATCATCCATTTTTATAATTTTATGTATATTTTCCACTTGTTTAATATAATCGGTTACTTGTATTTATAATAATAATAATAATAAATGTAGAGTACTATATATCCCCAATAATTGAGAAATAATGACAGTGATTGAAATTTGGAATGATCTATGTGAAGTTAAAACTCAAGGTATATCTTATATTAAGGTTTTATAGATGAGTTGTCTATCTTGCACCGATTCAAAAAAGGTTAGTAATCATAACAAGAGCAACCATTGGAATCTCGTGAGGGTGGGGTTGATGGGTGAAAAATGTACATATACATCATATCCATTCGAGTATCACCATTGACTTGACCTTTTATATTGAAGATTCATAGGATAGTCTATCTCACACTAATTCAAAAAAAGTTGACGATCAAAGCAACAATTGGAATCTTTATGTTAGATCCTTCAATGCCACATCTGATTCCACTTGACTTAACACCAACATAGATCCATTTTGACCTAGGATTTATCGAGTGTCAAGAAAATACATCAAATTTCTTGAGCTGCAAATTTTTTTGATGATGTAAAATTTTGTGGAAAGATTTACATCTTGGAGGATTTGATCCCTCTCAACACTTGATAGATTGAGGATTAATATTGTTCTAGGCTTATCATTATTAAAGTATATTATTTAAAAATATAAATAATAAATAATAATGTAAAAAGACGGCATGATGTAAGAGTTACATTCACTCACTCGTGACAATCTCCCCCTTATTGGGTTGTAGAATGAACCTCTGAAAGAAACCAAACAAATCAGCATTCACCACTTAATATTTGATGGATCATATCAACATCATTAGATAATAAACACTTGATCCATCTTATATTTTGACACTTGACTAGGGAAAACATAACAACAATGGACCTACACACAACCTCTCATAGTGATAGAATGTAATTGTCTTGATTTTGAAAATACTTGTTGTAATACTATGTAAAATTTACTTGGTTTTACCTTTTATATTTATTTAGTTGTGCCTCTTCCAAATGAGGTCTATTATTAATTTTTAATTTGAGATACATTCTTAAGTTGATATTTAAGATTGTCCTTACATGTTTACCTTTACAATACCTAACTAGTGATCAAATTACAACCATAGGTATTTGACACACAACCTTGAGAGTGCTACAAAACGCCCATCCCTGACTCCTCCAACTCGGCCACCCTTAGTTCATAATTCATCTTACAAGATCAATAACATTTGACACAAATAACACCATGCACTCCCAATTTTAAAGCTCACTTACACACTTAGCAACCCATGCACACACTTCAACATTCATGTGCTTATAACTAGGAATGTCAACTATCACCAAGACCGTGATGGGAGGAAATACATGCATGTCAACAATAGTACATGTTGTTCCAAGAAGACGAACAATCACCCCATTAATAGTTATGAAACTAAACCACCTTCAACAACTAAGTGGGCATTCTTATAATGATGATGTACTCCTATGTATATTATGGATAATGAAAAACCTAGCATTGAACATAGAGCATAGAATAGTTAGTCATATTTTATTTAGCTCACTCTATCATAGAGCATTGTAAAAAACATTTACTTTATAAAAGTAACATTGTTATGTTCTAATTTGCTTTGTGGTGCATATTATTCATTCTTTAACACCCATAGCTTAATCAATGCAATTTATTTAAGTTGTTCTCTCATCTACATCTTGGAATGATATCAAGTAGACTTGGTATTATAGAGTATCTCTACACCTATGTTATCACATTTTGCAACTGAGTATGTACTTCATTATTTGGTTAATGCAAGTGTTGATATACTCTATTATACCGAAGTCTACTTGATATCATTCCAAGATGTAGATTAGAGGACTACTTGATATCATTCCAAGATGTAGATTAGAGGACAACTTAAATAGAGCATTGTACAAAATGTTTACTTAATAAAACATTGTTTTGATTTGATTTTCTTTGTGTGCATATTGTTCATTCTTTTACACCTGTAACTTAATCAGTGCAATTTATTTAAGTTGTCCTCTAATCTACATCTTGGAATGATATCAAGTAGACTTGGTATTATAGATGTAGTGTCCCCAAGGGCGAGCCCCGTTGTAAACCAAGCTCTGAAAGGAATTGTCATTATGTTTTATAGGCTGGTGAGCCAAGTTCTTATAAGCTAGAGACTTATGTGTTTGTTAGGCCAGGGAGCCTAAGTGTTGAAGGCCAGGAGCCTGCTATTGTACTTGTATGTATGCAGAACATTTAATAAAATATAAACACCGCCAGGTGCAAACCGACCACGATGAATGAGTGAAGGGGGACTGAGCCTCCACAGAGTGGGCAAGGAATTAGGGACTGGAAGGTGGGAAAGGGGCTAAGTGTTGAGCCTGGGGGCTAAGCCTAGGGGGCTTAAGCCTGGGAATAATATTTTAATATTATTCCAAAAGAACATGTGTATTTTATGTTTCATTTCATCCTAAGTTTTGGAAAGGGTAAGCGTGCAAAGGGGATGCATGCTGATGGAACGCATGCAGCTCCATGGGTGACAAGTGTCAGCCCTGGTGCATGCAAATAAAACGGCCAGGGTGGGTCGTGAGAAGGGTTCCTTCCCCATTCTACCCAACCGTCTGACCGCGTACAGAGCTCGGGATAGTACTACCAACCCGACTCCTGCAGGGAACCTTCGTGCTTCCCTGTGATTCGAAAAGCCTGTGTTTGGCTCTTAGAAAACTCATGTGTACATTCCCTGAATGAGAAGCACATGTTGATTTTGGGAAAGAGTCTATGTTTGTTCTGGAAAGCTGGTACACCCCTTCTCTGTTCTAAACCGTGGAGTCTGAATCGACCCCTGCGTGGACAACTCGTCACGCATCCCTGAGAATCTAGAGTGTGAGTCTATCCCGTGTTGCCAAATTGAGGAAAATAGAAGTGTCTCGTCCCTGCTAAGCCTGGTTATACTGTTGCACCTGTCTAGAGCTGCCCTGGGGTGTTCGTGTCTGGATTCCCATGGATTGTGGTGGACATGTATTGTTTGTTCCTGTGTGGCTTGTTGGCCAGTTTGTACAACACTCTCTCCAGGTGAGGGAGGTGGTTGAAATTGGAAGAACAGGTTGTTGGGCCTGTGAGCGACTCCCTCTAGGTGAGAGAGTGCACAGAGGAAGGAGAGAACTCCTAGAAGGAACCTTGTAGCTGCCATAGAGCTCGGAGACTTCTGGTTCGGCCTGTTCCTGTAACCCAAGGCAAGGGAGATTAGCAGTCGAAGGACTGTCTAGGTGACAGAGAAGGTGTATACTCTTGGGGTGGAACAGGCATGTGGGGAATGAGGGTCTGTGGGCAGTGAGCGTGGGAGGTTCCTTGGAGAGAATCCCTTCCTTGTGGTTGTGTGTTGTTTTCCCTGTAA
>ML778681.1:157574-219964 GCA_009831015.1 Picea engelmannii
CCCCCCCCCACCTTCTTCACCCTCACCCTTGGACAAATTCACCCCCTCACACAACTTCAACCCTGACACAAATGTGGGTGGTGAAGTTGTATGAGGATGGTGGTAGGGGATGAATTCATTGCACCCTCACCCTCATGCAACTTCACCACCCACCCGTCACCTTATTCACCCTCACCCCCATCCTCGTGGTGAGAGTGAGGGTGGAGGTGGGAGGTGAATTCACCCTCATGAGGATCATGGTCAAGGTGAAGTTGCATGAGGGTGGAGGGTGAAGTTACATGAGTGGAGGTGGGTGTGCAACTTCATCTTCACTACCTACCCTCATGGGGGTGAGGGTGAGGGTGGGATTGAATTTCTACAGTGGGGGTGATGGGTGAAGTTGTTTATCCACCCCACCAACTTCACCCCAAACCTAATGAGAGTGGAGGGTGAATTTGTTCACTCGCCCCCAACAAATTCATCCCCATCCTAATGGGAGTGGGGGGTTTCAACTCCATCCTCCATTCTTGTGAAACTTCATCCACATCTATGAGAGTGGGGGTGGAAACTCACCCCCCATCCTCGCACAACTTCAACCACCACATGGGAGTGGGGGGTGAAGTTGCACAAGGATGGAGGTGGGCTTGAAGTCATGTCACCTTCATGAAACTTCATCCCCCACCCCCATCTTCGCGAGGCTGAGGACGATTTCATGGTCATGAGGTGAGGGGCTAGGGTGAAGTTACATGAGGGTGGGGTGTGAATTTGTGTGGCGTGGATGAGGATGGGGATGGATGAGTGTGAAACTTCACTCTTACCACCCATTTTCATGAGAAGTGGTTTCTTAGACATTGGTTATGTGGTGACCACTACCTTAATACCTAGATGGTATCGAAGTGGTGATAGTTGTCTAGACAACATAGGTGATGTTCTTTGAGATGATTGATTGCATGTGGATATTACTTGGTCATTTCAATAGTTTCTTAATGGATTGTTCATTCATGATGTTTTTCTTTAATGCATTGATCATGAATTATGATGTCACTTAGACCATGATGTTATATTTCTTATGCTTTGGATTCTTATGTTTAGACTTTATGAGATGACATAGACTTGATGCTTAAACTTATATCATATTGATTTATGATGCATGATGCTTATATTTATGCTTTTTCGGATGATGTTAGACTTGTATTATTAACTAATGATGTTTATTACAGTGATTATGTGTTTGGAAAAACATTGTGCAATGCATATTGCAATAGGTCATAACCCAAATTAATGTTTTTCAAATGTTAGGAGAAGCTATCCCACATATTTACAAATGTGTGTGGATATCTATCTCTTAGACCTATTAACTACAAGGTGATGCCTTGATTGCCTAATCTTAGATAGGTGGGGAATGTGGTTGGTTGTGGGGAGGGGTGCATTTGTTAAGTATATTTTTGAAACAAATCCTATTTTTCTACTCACCCTAGTGATTTAAGCCTCTTAGGCTACTTATATGACCCATTTGAGTGCCAGGATGTGACTAAGTGCAATGCCTTAATCCTAAATACCATTTTGTGAGTAATTGTTATTTAATACCCATTTGAGTATGATTTGAGGGTAGGAAAGGTGATTAAGGAGATGTTGCATAAATTTTCCTAGGATTATGTGTGAGCTAGAGTTTCCCTTGCTATGAGAGTTAGATATTGTTAGGCATAGAAAATTTTAGGGGCTATATATCACCCATGGGCTATTTTTCCATGCCTTTTTCCCAAAAAGAGATTCGCCAATTTCCATTTTTCTAAAAATGATTTGCCCAAATTTTATAGAATAATTTTTTTTTACCAAAGTAATAGCCCAAATTTTATAGAAACTATATAAAATCCTTAGAAATTTGAATATTTTTACAAAAATGTCACCAAACATTTTATAGTTTGCATATTAAGGACTAGTAAGATTTGCCAAGGTTTCTACAGTTTGAGATAAATTTCCATCCTTAAAATTATCCATTCTATTAGGTTGTGAGGTTGTCTTGTTGATTGTGGTTTGGATCTTGTGGATACTAGAGGCCTTCAAATTGGTTGGTAGATGAGGTAGTAGAATATCCTACATTCATTGACCATTGATTGGAGGGAAATGGTTAGTGAGACTAGCCTACCATAGTGTGATTCTTGTTGAGTTTTAGAGTTGGTTTCCCCATTTCACCTTGGTTTCTTTTACCTACTTAGGATTCAACGTGAGGGGTTTCCTTTGAGAGAAGAATGCATTGGTCAAGTGGAACATGAAGGTTGGCATCCTGGTTTCCCTAGTTGTTGAGAAATAGACTTATAGTAGGGATTGATGAAGAGCTAAGAAACACCAGTTGTAGGAGACAACTAGTGGAAAACTATTACCACTGAGTCTTATAACTTCCCTTTATTTACTTATATCTTGATTTTATTGTTTGGAAATATTTTTTTTGAACTTTGTATTACTTTAGAATAATTTTAAGTGTTGTCAAATTAAGTTAGTCTTTAGAAAACTCTAGTAGTGGTAAGAACCTTCTCGGTTGGCTTCTCAAGTTGAGTAGCAACCCATAGTTGGGTTTCTATTTGTGGTTGTTACAAGTGGTATCATATCCCAATTTATAACAATATGACCCTTTGGGATTGTTGTTAATGTGAACCTTTGGGATTGTTGTTTAATAATATGTGTGTACTATTATTATGCACCTTTGGAGTTATTGTTCAATAGTTGTGTGTATTATTTCAAGCTCTAGATCTATTCTCAGTTAACACATGATTAGTCCTTACTAATTTTTGAGTGTAGATAATGAACAATAATGAAATTTATAATAGTTCAATTTGAAAATATTTAAAATTGTTTGATAGGGACCCAAAATTAAAAGGAATATGATGAAGTTAGGGAGTTGTTTAACTGCTTTTTTTTTTTTTGAAAAGAAATTGTAGAAGGAAAGAGCTCTGAATATTTATATTGAACATTCACTTAGTCTATTCTCAAAAAAACCAAGAGAATCCTACTAACATTATATTAAAAAAAAAAAAAACACAAAATGAGATTTCCTATAATCGTTAAAGATGGCCCCAAGATCTACAAATTCCAAATTTAGGGTAGTTTAAAACTAGGCTTTAATATCCAAGTTATTTCAACATTACTTAATAGATAAATTTATAGCCTAAATCATTGTCAGATAAAGTAAATGAGAGAGGAACGTCATACATAGAATCCTAGATATTATTCAAATTGACCCTTATTATAAATGCACACAAAAAATTATGGGTCTTTCCATGAGATTGTTGTTTGATAAAAAAAAGTCTATAAATATGCAAGTGAGACCAAGACCCTAACTAGGACATAGGAACCACACATATCATAAGAAAAACTTCGACATAAAATTACATCTAATAAATATATAGTCCTTGGCCTTTGAGGGCCTTTAGCAACTTTTTGGTCACAAATCAAATTGACACTAAAAGGACTAATTGCATGTACTAAATGAAAAACATGTGTTCTAAGTGTTTTTAGGGTGGCTTAGGCCAACCCAAAATCACTTTTCAAAACCGTAAAGAAGAATTTGGTGAGATCGAGAAGACTAAACCCTAAGTAGATGTCTCTTTTTGAAGGTTGAACCCTCCATCCCTTAGTGTAATTTAAGTCTAACCTTAGCAATAAATCTTGAGGTTAGATTGAGAGATGCATATCAACAACATGCTTGAGATCAAATTGAATCCAACAACCCTTACAAACTAGAACTAATATATGTGTGGGTGTGTGACCAAGGTAATAAAATTGAAAATAGAACTTATGTAATGAACCTTAGTAGATAAAATATAAAATTTAGAATAATAAATGCATCCACATAATAACCAACACCGAGATTGTAGAGAATATCCTAAAGGAGGTATGGCAACATCATCAATTAATGCTTATGGAAGGAATCAATCCACATGCCATGCCTATTATAATACAATATACAACATGCTCAATCAATGGTATTCATGTGTATATATACTCTATCATGAGTATTCCTAGGGGCCTATGCTAACTACACCTCAATATTACCTTTCTTACCCACAAACCACCTAGTGGGAGTAATTTGATGAGCATGGCCAAGTAAAATTAATTAATGAGTTCACACCAACTACTTAGTGCACCATATTCCATAAATTTGGCCACATTACATTAATTAATGATTTCACACCAACTACTTAGTGGGCCTAATTCAATAAGTATGGCCACATTACATTAATTATTCCCCCTTGATATAGTGCATTATATCCTCCATAGGTACCTTCCTAGGTACATTACATTCCATCTCTTCACACGTTTCATCCTTGAAACATGCATGAAATCCATATAATAGGATCATTAAGCAATGTAGTCAAGTGGTACGAAGCACAAGCATCCATCCATCCTATTGATTATTCAAGTATGGGGTGTTAACTTTATTGTTGCAACATCCATATCAACTATGGTGGTGTTGACGTAGGTAAAATTCCATTTGTCAAAGGTAGGGGTTACCCCCAATAATAAGTACCAATTAGACCTCTCACCATTTGGGATAGGGAACCCATTTGGATTCTGGCTCGACAACCATTTTTGGTTTGGGTTTATCAGTTGCGGCTCGGTCCACCGATGAAGGTTTCCTAAGATAAAGAATGAAATGCAACTAATCTAAGATGCATGCGTCCAAACAAAAATAAGGTAACCAAAAAGAAAACATAGAACCATCCATGCTCATGTCAATGGCCCAGGAAATAGTTCACATAGAGAAGAGACAACAATATGAATAAACAACTGCAAATACATAATAGTATAGCATTTAAGCAATCATTTATGGATCTACACCCATGAATTTAGACAAATATTCTTCGAAGAACAAAAATAAGAATGCAGCCATCATACATAAGAGTAGTCTACAACATGAATTGCATCCTTACACAACCCAATTATTGAGCCAACACACAAAGGAATAGTCCACAATAGATCCAACACGAGAATCAGAGCTCTTCATAAAATAACTTGGCCAAATAGGCTTCTCCTCATTAAAAATTTATGTAGTAGTAAATGAAAGCTCCAATGAGGGCTTCTAAATTTTAGTTAACATGGTAGTTCCATATCTACAATACTTGAATAGAAAAAATCCATTTACTTGGAAACAATCCCCATATTTATTGAAGTTCATCGTGACTCTTGGTCTTCGGCCTTCCCCCCATGACCTTTCATTTACAAACTTTTGTCTTTATCCCCTTCACAATGATGAGAGAACAAGAACAACAAACATGTTTATGATTTTATGTATAATATGCAGTTACAATTCAGATTTGTCTTTCAATGATGGTGGGCCATCATAGATTCTACCCATAATCTACTTCACCCACCATGGAGACTAGTCTGGACATGAGAGCATGCTTCTCCTTCCAAGTTTTTTATTCAATCATAATGGGATTTGGAATTCTTCTTCAACCATTCGAGTTTGATTCCCTTTCGCTACTCCTCTACTGCCATGACAATTATTGTCATTGTTGTTTCTCTATGATCCTTGGTGGTAGGTTGTTGAGTATGACCTTCCTTTAGCATGGGTACCTGGCACCATTCAACATGCAATAAATGAGTGACCTCAAAGTAACCTCAAAATGAACTATCAAAACCATGCATTTGAACCTATAGAACTGAAACATTAATTAATTAAGTGATCCAGGAGGATCTTGACACAAGGAATCATTACTTTGCACACCATGGTGAAGATCATTAAAATACTAATTCATGGTAGGTGGCAAAGAATAATTAATACTCATGAATGATTTATTTAAAATATAAAAATGATTAATACTTTATGTGAGTGAGAAACTCATGTATTATTCATGAAAATTGGAAAAATGATTAATGCTTGAAGTTAGTTTGAGAATCTCACGTATTATTCATTTAATTGTAAAAATGGGAAATTAGTTTTGTGAGAGAATCCAACTCACAAATTAGTTTCATAATTTTAAGGGGACATTAGTTTCCTAGTCTCAAGGAGGAAGTTAAGGGTCTCATGAGTTGGTTCAAAATATTCCTCACTTTACCACAAGTGGTTTCCTAGTCTCAAAGAGGAAGTTAAGGGTCTCATGAGTTGGTTGATATTCTTTCTCATTTTTGTCCTTGAGTTGTTATTAGATCCTAAATTTGTGGATCTTGTCTCCTTGAATTATGGAGTTAAGGAAAACTATACAAAATCCCTATGTAAATCTCTAGGCATGAATCATTTATGGATCATCCCTTGGTGGAGAGAGAGCTCAAATGTAGTCCTTATGGTGTCTAAAGAAATGTCACTTATGTGAAAGCCTTAAGGTTTCTCTAGGTTTTAGCCCTGTTGTTACACACCAAATTCCGACACTACCAAATGTGGATTTATCACACTTTAGTGACGGAGCATTTGTCATAATCCCTAGAAATGTTAGGAGAGAAATTTATCATATGAAGGTCAAAATACTATGTGCACATGTATTATTCAATATTATTCATAAAAAGGAAATTAATTTAGTGTGAGAATCCACCTCACATTTAGTTTCCTAATCTCATGGAGAAGTTAGAAGTTAAGAGTCTCATGGATGGTTGAGATATTTTCTCAAACCAAAAATCCTAATTTGATGGATCTTGAGAGATATTTCCTCCTTAAAATCCTTGAGAGATATTTTCTCCCTAAAATCCTTGAGAGATATTTTCTCCCTAAAAATCTTGGAAATCCCAATTTAGTGGATCTAGTGAGTGTTCTTCTCCATGGTGGTTAAGCCTCCAAATCCTATAAAATGAGGGAATTCCAAGGTGAAAGGAGGCATATCTTAGGAGTCAAGCCTTTGATCCTAAGGGAAAGAATCCATTGAAGTATCAACATTTTGATCTCAAGACTTTCATGCAAGGGCTAGACGAGGAGAGCTTGGAGAAGATTTTTACGACATCAACGTGATTTGTAAGTGACTTATTTTGGATTTCCATTCAATATTAACTTGGCCTATTCCTTTCTCTATTGTGCTCATGATAATGCCTATGCTTAAGTTAAATTGGGTATAGATAGATCTGGTTTTTATCTAACGAAATCTATTAGAAGTAGAAAGGTTTTCCTTTGTCTTGTAGGTCTCTTCGATTACTGAAGAAATTAGAGCAGCGAAGGAAAAGAACGGAGCAGCAAGGACAAACTTTGGGAAACATGTGTGTCGTCCTCCTTCTATCTATAGGTTAATGAACTAGATTTAAAAGGAAAGTAACAACCATTTGCTTACTTTTGTCTTTGGACCAAAGAAGGGGTCTTAGTCTAAAGGGGAGCTTAACCAGTTCGTAGGGTATATTTCTCATAACAGAAAAATGATGACTCTGTTGGGGAAGGACTTTGATTAGTCTTTCCTTTGGTTTGTCTTAAATCCTTGTTTATGATTAGATATTGTTTGTTTGATGCTTGATTTTGGATTCTTTCATTTTCCCTCAACTTCATCACAAATTTTATAGAGTCATTGACTGAGTCTATGCTGAATTTAAGTTTTTTTTGTACCTTTTTCAAGCACTTTCAAGACCAACACTCCCCCACAGTGGTTACCAGAGCACCACTGGTCTGACTGGCGCTCCCCCTTTGTCTCTTAGGGAGCGTTGTAATGCTATGTTCCTTTAGTAACAAGGTTGACAATATCTCATTTTAGGTGGTTTGATGAAGTTTTTCTTTATTTTTCTTAGTCTTTTGTTAAGAGGATTTTAGTCCAGAGTCTTTTGGTTTGTCTTTGGCTTTGTTTTGATTGATAAATTGTTATTCATCACTCATTTCATTTCCTTTCTTGAGTTTTCAAACCTTTCCTAGTTGTGAAATTGTTTGGTCCCCTTGGGTTAAGAACATCCCTTAGTTCATCCTACCTTTCAATTCTTTGATCTTCATCTCACAAAGTTTTCAGATTGCTTGATTATTTAGAAGCTTTCATCAACTAGAGTTTGCAAAGGTTGTTTGGTATTTATCCTTTTTGTCTTCGTTGAAACATCTCGCTTTTTGAATGATTAGGAATTTTTTTTATCGCAACCCAACATTGAATACTAATTCTTGCTACTCGTTTTTTAGGATTTTCAAGAGTGGTTGTCTTCCTTCTCCTTTACATCTTTTGAGTTCATGATTGAACAAGTTGTGAAGTCCATTCTTGTACTTGATTTCTTTTAGTTATCATCGGTTTTTTAGTGCACTTTGTTTGGTTTCTTTTTTTCCTTGCATTTCTTTGTGTCAAACATTAATCTCTTTCATTTCACTTGAAAGTTAAGAGGCAAACAAGTTTGCATATCTCATTGCATACATAATCGAACAAAGCCATTTTTTCATTCTTTAGGAAATTTGTTTTGGTACATGTTTTGAAAAGAGCTAGTTTTGCATGTGCATATGGATTTCGGAAACATTTTCTTGGTAGCTTGGCATCATCTTGCTTCTAGAAATTGAAAAGTTGCATAAAATTTGAGTACTTGCTTGTGTTAAGAAGAATATAACTCTTCTCCTTCCCATAAATAGAATTCATCGAAAATAAAGAATTGCATATCATTCTTTTGCATTCTATTGGAGTCGAGTCTCACACATCATCAATTTCATCTCCATGAACCTTCTGAGTAAAAATACATTAAAATCAACCTCGTGCTAATAAAATACACTAGACATTTTTTGGTTTTAGCATACCAACAGTAGCACGGGATTAGGGTCTTTGGACTAGGAAAAGTGAGTAAATCATCCGAGACTACTAAACAGACTATAGAACACTAAAGGGTGAATAAATCCAATTTTCATATAAGCATAGTCGGTAACCCCCTCTAACATAGGGTCTAAACATGAGGTCACATGCAGAAGAGTAGTGGAGATCACCCCTCCAAATCTTGACCAATCGTAGTGGAAAGATCGTATATTGGGGGTTTTTCTTGAAGTGTCACTCGTTTCATTTGGTCTTGGTGCTTCGTGAATCTTGAATCCATTTGAGGTCCTCAAGAGTTTTACCGGTCCACTTGTCTTCAGTCCTATAGAAAAATTGTGAACTTTGATATCCTTACCATAAGTTCAGTCCTGACTGTCGACTATACCCACCCAAAGGCTGACTGTGAGTTGGTAAACTTAGTGGTCTTTCCTAGGTATCTACAAAGGTGATTGTGGGGGGATTCCCATGCTACCTGGGGCAAACATCGTATCACACTTTCAGTACCCTTGGAGGGTGATCCCGCGAAAGCGAGGGTTACTTGCACTGAGAAGGGTTGTTGCGTGGAGGTTGGGGTAACTACTTCTCATTTCTTCGATGGAGGATTGACATCCCATATTCAAAATATGCTTGAAACTACAGTTTCTTGGTTGATTTCTTTTAGTTTTCTTAAGAGTGTGATTCCTTGTTTTTGGTAGTTGGCCTTAGGATCGTTAAAGTTTTCCGGTTCGAAGATCTCACAGTATACAAGGTATGGATCCTAAAGTTTAGGAACCTCAACACAATGTTTCTTATGAAGGAATGATCGAAGATAAAACTTCTAAGACTCGGAGTGTAGGTCTTGGAAGTGGCCAACACATAGAAGAACCGGCCACAACCTTCATAGAAATTCTTGCATCTTATGTGAACCCTTTTTTTACTAATTCAATAGGCCTACCACTCATTGATCCACGATCCATGGGATATATTGATTCCTATTCTTCTTATCATTTACCAGTTAGTTCAAACACTACACAATCTTTTGGAATGAACCCGTCAATTTTTGGTTTTCTTGAAGAAATTGGGAATTTATCTTTATCCACAACTCTTGTAGTTGATTATGTTGGTGCTTCTTCTTTACTGGAAACATCGGTGACCCAGGTAACCCCGACATAACCACTTATGAATACATCTCCCTTCGCACATGGGTCAGGTAATATTCATGCTTCACTATTTCCACACATGCACACACCAAGTGCTTTACATTGTCGTCCCATCGGTCAGATAGCCGACAATCAAGTTGTTCATGCAACCACAGTTACACAAGCTACTCAGCCTCCATCTCAAACCTTACATATGAGTACACCCTACATTGGAGGTCAATATTCAATGGGAGGCCAACCTTTAGCTGGGGGGAAACCTTCAACTACATGGAAACTTTTTACTGGGGGGAAACCTTCAGCGATGGGTAAAAACCCTATGTGGTTGCAACATCAACAAACCTGGGGACAATCTGATCCTGCAAGTCATTCTATCCCTACTACCATTGGCCTGTATCCTAGAAAACCATTTCCAGGAGTTGCTAATCCTTTATGGGGTCAACCTAATCTGGCGGGAATTCTTCAACAAGGAAATTTTCCCATTCAATATGTAAACCCCATGATTCCAACACAACATCCCCTCAAACATAGTATATGGTAGGTTCATCGGGCCAACCACAATACATGGGGGGATCATCAGGTCAATATCAGTATGTAGGAGGTCCATCTGTTCAATCAAACTACATCGGTGGAAAACTAAGACAACCACCATACATGGGTGGACAATCAGGACCACCTTACATGGGTGGACAACCCGAGAAGTCACTATACATGGGGGGACCTTCAGGTCAACCACCATACATGGGAGGACCATCTAGTTTTTCCATCTTGTTGCAACCTGAATATGGTCCTACTGGTGTTCCCATGCCACATGGTTACCACCAATATCCACACGATAACCGACAAATTCCATTTTTCGCTATGTTAGATCTGCCAGATCTTTCACATTTGACAAATGATCTCATTCAACATGCCCCGTTTTGGCCCTCCATCCCTACCAAATTACCGTTTGACATCCTGAAATTTGATGGAAAACCTTGGGAAGATCCTAACAATCATGTTATTAATTTCCATTTATGGTGTTCTTCAAACTCTTTGATGGATGAATCCATTCGTTTGAGAATTTTTTAGAGAGCACTTATAGGTGCAACAACCAAATGGTATATTGAACTACCACATAACTCCTTTGTCGACTTTAACTCCCTTTCCATGACTTTTCTGATGCATTTTCAATTGCCTATACAGTACGAGACTGGTATAGAGCTTTTGACCTCACTCCGACAATCCTCTTCCACTCACATATCTGATCATATTCATGAGTGGATATGGTGGAGACGGCTAATTAAATCTCCAATTCTGAACCAACTCCTCGTGGATTGGTTTACAAATTATTTCTTTCCACCCATCGCCAGAGATGTTGTTATAGGAGTCATTGTTACTGAGGATAATGCAATCAGATGTGCTCAATATTTGGACTTGGTATATTCCCAGTATGACACACTTTGCGAGTTGATCCCTCATTCTCCTCACCTGTCGAATGATCTGACAAGACCTACTTCGCAACCAGGTTCTGTTTTGATCACCAAAACTACTTCCGCTCCTACTCATACCTCTGAGGTAAATGCAGTCTAATCCACTTCATCTCAACAACTAGGAGGTAAGAAGAAGAAAAAGGGTAAATCCAAGAAATATTCTAACCAGCAGGATAATACAAAGACTGTTGATACTCAACCAAATAGGAAATCTAAGTTTCCTTATAAAATTTTGATGCAAACCCCCTCCCTCAACCATGGTCCGCTCAACCTCTTGGTCTAGGATCGTTCACAACTAGGAGCCAAATTGGCTCTCAGGCTCTTTCTAAGCCCCCAAAATATTACACAGACCCTTTAATACCCCCTGTGAGCACGTCTGTACAAGTTTGAACCCTACGAGCCTCTTCTTTAAGCCCCTTTCTCTTTAAAAACAAAACTGGTCCCTAGCCCCACACATGTGACCGAGGGCTCAAAACCAGGCACTAAACTCGCGCTTTGAAGCTCCGAGCTCCAGAAATTTTTCCTTCACCACCTTCCAAAACCTCTAAATAGTTGAACGAATGAAGTCTCAGACAATCCCAACAAGGATCAATGGTTCAAAAATCCTCTACCCAAATCAATGGCAGCGGTCAACTTTGGAAATCCGACTTCGGCAGGTAAGCCAACTCTGACAAAACACTTCTCCAAGAGATTCGAGTTCCGAAGGAGATCGAACGACTCTCATTCCGCTATTAGATCGATGAATCCTGGATGCTTGCATATGGAGGGCCTAGATTTATTCTGGGATTCGGGAGTCCGAGTGATCTCCCGTTACAACTCATGAAATCCTGTGAACGCTAAACTAGCGGACTTGATATCTACCCTCCATGTGTCCCTTTATAGATCAATGGTCAAGGCTTGCTCTGGCCTTCGGGCCTCCAGGTGCCTTGGCACTCTCCACTCCACAATCCCTATGAACCCATTAATCAACTGACACATGTCTTCAAGACCGATGGTCCTGATGGACTCTGAGACTCCAGTCTCTGGGAGTCCTTCCTCCTCCAGCTGCTACTCCTCCCGAACGTTGAATCTACGAAGGGATGATCAACTGTCATGTGTCACTCAATATAACGGCTAGGATTGAGTTTGGGCCTCCGGGTCTTCAGAATCCTGGGACTCATAACCTCCAGCCTTAAGTTCCTTCGAAGTGCTAACCCACCAGAATGGGTGATCGCATGACACGTGTCCTCGCGATATCTGACGGTCACAATTAATTCGGACCTTCAGGCCTTCGGGGGCCTAGACTCCTTTGCACTTCCAACCTCCTAAACACGTGAAGTCTGAAGGACTTCAACGCTTAAATCTGGCACAACTCTTCTTCGATATGACGGTTTTCGAATCACTTGCTAGCTCCCGAACGAATCTCGTCTGTACGTCTCCTGCCTTCGATAATCCTCCACTGTGCACGCTCCTCCTCTTCCTAGACTCTGATCTAACCGTCCATATCTTCTCTCTCACCGAGAATTGATGATTCCTGTAGCTTCTCCCTTCTATTCACTCCACCTTCCTTCTGATGAAGGATCCTTCAAATTTTTCAAAGGCTTTGACCTTTGAAACTTTTCTCTATGAGCTAACTGCTCAGCCTCGACCGATGTTGTACCTCCTGATATTTTGACTCCTTTGAGGTTTTTCAAGGGGAATTGGCTCCCAACACACACTTTCACTTCTCTGCATGCTTAGTGCTTCTCCCACAGTCTGAGACTTGGATTGTTCTCATCCTTATGCACTCTTTGTAGAGACTTTGTGCACAACTACACTATCCCTCCTGAGCTTTGCACTTGCTCGGATCTCTAAGTGATCCGGATTTTATGAGAAAAACGAAATGAATATATATTATTATCAAAAGATTATTAACACAAAATAAGAGATAAAATTGGTTTCTATTCAATAAGGAAATAAGATGAAACTGTAAAATGCAGCGGAAAACAAGCTTGCTAGAATGGTGGCGGCTTATCTCTGAGAAGAGATGTGATGGTTGTGCTCATTCTCAAGAAGATGATTACAATGAGTCTCTGAAGGCCTTTTTACAATAAACACAAATGTAAAAAACCCTATACATCCAAAAACCTAACCCTAGGAGATGAAGTGCCAAAAGTCATGTGGGCTCCATTTGGGTAAGCTAGTACATCAACTTGTTGGGGTCGTAACTTTTGCATACAATCTTCATTTTAGGTGAATGATAGCCCATTGGAAAGGTCTATCCGAGGACTATACATGTTGTTGTCAAATTCTGATCCATCTATTATATAATTGTGGCGATCCCTAAAAATGTTGTTTAGGGCCTCAAAATAGCCCTAGAAGTTAGGGACCTGAAAACTAGGAAAAAAATGCCAAACTGGAAAACTGCCAAAATGAGCCAGTTGGAATAGGTGGGAGGCCACCGACATCCATATGGATCAATCATCCCCCCTTAGGAATCAATTTTCTCCATTGCATTGAGGGCCCCCATCAGATGCGGAAATTTGTGCTGAATTTGGCCCCAGGTGAGCCACTTGCCTTGGTGCAGGAGTTGCCCTGCTTTGACAACTCGATAAAGTTGGATCCTTTACTGGAGAGTGTTCTTGGCCTATCTGTCCACAATATAATCATTGGATTTATGTTGTATGCAGTCGAGGTTAAGATCTATTGGTGTCAGTTGTTATGGTATCTCTGAGGTGTCCAATAATGGTGGGAAATGAGGTCGAAGGAGATCCATGTTGAAAACTGGATGTAGGCCAAGGAAATTAGGAATGTTGAGCTCAAAAGAATTATCACCCACAACCTTGGTGATGGTGTACGAGCCATAACAAAGTGGGAGAAGCTTTCGATGGGGTCCTGTAAGGCGCTCTTTCTGCAAGTGCAACCAAACTTTGTCATCCACCTAAAACTTATGTGGCACCCGATGTTGATCATGGCGTTGCTTGTACTTATCATTGGACTTTTGTAGGATATCCTAAACCTATTGGTGGATGTGTTGGATTCATTCAATGAACCAGGTGGATTTTTCAGCTTCCGTTGGAGCAGGAAATGAATCGACTGAGGTGACCACAAGGGGTAGTGCAACATCTATGGGACCCAATGGTTGGAATCCCGACCCCACCTAAAAGGGGTTGTGGTTGGTTGATCTATGCAGGGCTCTGTTGTAGCTATGTTGAACATAGGGAAGACTCTCATCCCATGTGTGAGGGTGCTTGGAATTATACATGCGTAGGATATGCACGATTATTCGATTTACGACCTTGGTTTGACCATTTGTCTAGGGGTGGAAGGTTGTGGATTTGGTGAGCTTGGTGTCCAGCAATGACTAGAGTCTCAACCTGAATGTGTTGAGAAATCGATTGTCCCAATCTGATACAATGGTTTGTGGGATTCCAAAATGTAACCAGACTTGTTCAAATAAGATCTTATAAGTGGCCTCTGCAATGATGTTCTTCTTGCAGGTAGCCAGAATATCCATCTTAGAAAAGTGATCAACAACCACAACAACATAGTCATTTCCCCGCTTGGTGGATGGGAGGATTGACATGTAGTCTATTGAGATGGATTCCCATGGCCTGTCAGGAGTAGGCAGAGGAGTGTATAGGCCTTGTTTCTTAGTGGTTGGTTTGGAAATAACGTAGGTAGTGTAGGACCTGATATACTTGTTGACCTCATGTCAAAGTTTCGGCCAATAGAAATATTTCTGCAACATTTTCATTATCTTTTCAATGTTGAAGTATTTTGCCACCCGAATGTATTGGGCTTCCCATATCATCTTCGCTCACTCACTTAATGGAACATAAATATGGCCCAGACAACACAACAACCCATCCTGAAGATGGAAATTAGCAACAACAACATTTGCGCCCAACATTTGGTAGGTGGTGGAAAAGTATGGGTTTGTCTCATAGAGTTGGGGCCATCTAGAGGTCTCATGGCCGCAAGATTCTAGCATCGTGGTGAGTGTTGTGACTGGCGAACTACTGAGGAAATAAACGACGCGGTTGGTGCTTCCTTTTTTATACTTGATGTTGAGGTGGAATTGTTGCAAGTATGTGGACCACTTCTTATGGTGGTCATTCTACAATTTTCCTTATGTCTGCATGAACTGCAGTGGCTTATGATCAGTGTGGATTATTTTCTCCTTCCCAAGAATGTAATGTCTCCACTGGCAACAGGCTTGTACAATGGATTACATTTCTTTGTCATAAGTAGGGTACTTACAAAAAATATCTAATAGTGCCTCACTATGATAGGCCATGGGGTTGTTGTGCTGAGTGAGAACGACGCCCACGACATAGTCTGAAGCATTTGTCTCGATCTCAAAGGGATGTTGCAGGTCTAGTAGTGAAATTAATAGGGCTGAGCACAAACGATGTTTCAAGTCATCGAACGCTTGTTGTTGGGACTGGACCCACACAAATTTTTCCTTACCACCACCCCTAGTTACTTGACTTAGGGCCCATGAAATATGAGAGAATCCCAACATGAACCTGTGGTAGAAATTGGCAAGACCCGAGAAGATCCAAAGCTTAGTGAGTGTGGTTGGGGCTGGCCAGTCACGGATGACTTGGATCTTGGTTGGATCCACATGTACACCATGTCATTCAACGATGTATCCTAGGTAATGGACCCTGTCCATGTCGAAGGAGCATTTTTCCAAGTTGGCATATAGCTTGTGTTGTCGTGGGGTGTGTAGAACCTATTGAATATGCTGCAAGTGTTCTACCCAGGTCTTGTTGTAAATGAGAATGTAATCCAGATACACCACTACAAAAGTATTGGTGAATGGTCACAGGATATCATCCATCATCCTCATGAAAGTGGTTGGATCATTTATCAAGCCAAAGGGCATGACCAACCATTCAAAAAGACCTTACTTTGAATTTAAGGTGGTCTTCCATACATCTGTCTGTTCTATCAGGACCTGGTGGTAGCTAGACTTCGGATCAATCTTACTAAAGTATTTGGCCCCTGTGAGCTGGTCAAGGAGGTCATCGATTCGGGGAATCAGGTACCAGTTTCCAACTGTGATTTTATTAAGGGCTCGGTAATCAATGAAGAGTCACCATGTTTAATCTTTATTCTGTACCAGCATGATTGAGCTCCCGCAAGGTGATGAACTAGGATGGATGTACCCCTTGTGGAGTAGTTCTTGGATCTGTCGCTTGATCTCTTCATTCTCTAAAAGAGAGCAGTGGTAGACTGGCCCATTGGGTAGTGGTGCATCGGGGGTCAAATCAATGGGGTGCTTGACCTGACAGTGCATAGGAACCTCGATAGGTGATGAGAAGATATCTGAGTATTATTCCACAACCTTATCCACTTGCTTTTGCTGTGTGGAGAGGTCAGCCGCAGAGACCCGGGATGTGGCTGGGATATTTCGCTCGTTCTAAGAGAGAATCATGAAGAAGACAAACTTCCCCGTCTGAGAGATGACCTTCCTACATTGCTTGGCAGAGATCAAGGAAATGACACTAGGTGGGACTACCTCGGGTATGCTATACAATTTATTTTTCAAAGTAATAATAAAACTGTGAGGCCTAGACTCATATACAACATGGAATTTCCATAAATATGGTTGGCCCAAAAGCACATTATAGACTTCGAGATGGGTGACATCACACAATACCTCATCTTTGAAGGGCTTGATGTCATATGACAGACGACATTGTTAGCTGATGCAGATGTCGCTTCCTTGGCAGAGCCACCCGATGGTGTAGGGTTGTGGGTACGGTGTTGTTGGTAGGGCGAGTTGCTTGACAACCTCTGTTGAGATGAGGTTCTTTTGGCTACCGCTATCAACGATGAAGTGCAGCGGGGAACCCTTCACCCACATCTGTGAATGAAAAAGGCACTCGACTTCCTCTGGCTTGTTTGGTTCACTGGACTGGAGTTTGGTGGTAGAAATGGTAGCACTAGGTTTTGCATCAATGATTCATCTCCCCCTTTCTGGTTTCTAACTCAGATTTGGAACCCACATCTAATTCAAAGGCTTTCACCCCAGCCACCAGCGATTTCTTCGAGCGACAATCAACAATGTTATTCTAGGGGATCTTATGGAAGTCACACCACTTCTCGGTATCTTTCTTTGTCTTTCTAGTGTCCTTCTTTGTTTGCAACCTAGACTGGTTTTCCTGAGGTGGTCTGTCATTGCTCTTTCCTTTTTTCTATGGATTGGGGCTGCCCTTTCTTGGCTTTTGCTGTGCAGGTTCCCAGGCCCAAATTGTCACGTCTTTTGTTTGAGCTTCTGTTCGATTTTGACGAGATATTGGTAGGTCGTGCCCAAGGAAAAGATGTCTAGAAAATCCATTTCAGCCTGGATGTATCTATTCATACCTCCACGATACTTGACCACCAAATGGTGCTCAGAATATTTGATACCCATCTTGGTGCATAAGGTATGGAAGATATTTGTGAACTAGGGAACTGCTTGGTCTCTTTCTTGTTGTAGTGTGGTCCATTTTGTGTACAGGTCATCATAACTTCCAAAAGGGTAGTATCATTCCTTAATAACATCCTTGAAGGACTCCTATGTGACCGCGACTGTAAGTAATGATGGTTCCTATGTTTCCTTCTACTCACAAAAATTTTCCCAGTAATCTTTGACATGGGGAACAACTTTGAGGAGCGCAAAAGTAATATTTTCTCTATTCGAGAAGTTATGGACAGAGAAATACCCTTCTAGCAAATTAAACCACTTGTCTACAACATCCGTGTCTATATGACCTTCAAAAATAGGAATATCGAAGTTGATTTGTACCTTGAATAGGGAAGCGCCTCCATTCGAGGAAGATGCATCACTTGTTGGTAGTCTCTGAAGGATTTGCGCAAAACTATCCATCATATTGTTCCCCTGTTGCATGAGGGATTCCTCGAGCAACATTTTGAAGGGATCTCCTGTCCTGCCGTATTTATTTTCTCTCACCATGAGAGGTTGCTTGGGTGTGCGAGAGATTTTTTCCTCAAGAGAAACAAGCTCGAGACCCAATTCTTTGTACCTTGACCTCATTGGGGACATGCATTAAGAATGACAAGGAGTAGACTACTTTGATACCATTGATTCGGATTTTATGAGAAGAACGAAATGAATACAGATTATTATCAAAACATGCTTAACACAAAATAATAGATATACAGTAAAATTGGTTTCTATTCTGTAAGGAAATAAGTTGAAACTGTAAAATGCAGTGGAAAACAAGCTTGCTAGAATGGTGGCGGCTTATCTCTGAGAAGATATGCGTCGATTGTGCTCATTCGCAACAAATTGATTACAATGAGGCTCTAAAGGCCTTTTTACAATAAAAAAGAATGTCAAAAACCCTAGACATCCAAAAAACTAACCCTAGGAGATGAAGCGCCAAAAGTCATGTGGGCCCTGTTTGGGTAAGCTAGTACATCAACTTCTCGGTGTCGTAACTTTTGCATACGATCTTTGTTTTAGGCGCACGAAGCTCATTGGAAAGGTCTATCCGAGGACTACACATGTGTTCGTTAAACTCAAACTTAGTCTTTATTTTGATTGTGGCGAGCCCTAAAAACACTGTTTAGGGCCTCAAAACGGCCCCGGAAGTCAGAGACCTGAAAAATAGGAAAAAAATGCCAAAATTGAAAACTACCAAAATGAGCTAGTTGGAATAGGTGGGAGGCCACTGAAATCCATCTGAATCACTAAGGGTCTCAGCCCTTTTCTCCCTTAATAAAATTCTTGTTCCCTCCTGGCATTGAAGACGCTCTTCCTTCTGAGCTTTTGTGGACTTGAAGCCACTCGACCTCTGGCGCACTCCTTGCACTCTCTCCTTGAATTTGGATAACACTTAACAGAGTTTTTCCCCTGTGCACTATTTTCACTCTGAGCTTCTAAAAGACTCAGACTTAAGACTTTTTCCAAAATTCTTCCAGCGCACTCCTTGTGCTTGCTCAATGCACTCCTTGCAGAGCCTTCTTCCTTCATAGTGTTCAAAAACTCTGGTATGTCTTCCCATCTGAACTTAATAAATAATTTTGGTGTTCCCACCTAGAACGCTCTTATATTAACTCAAGATAGAGTTCAAATGAGCATTCCTTGCACTGGCTACACATAGTTTTCAACACTCTGGTGTGCACTCCTTACACAAGCCTAAGGGCTCAGAAACACTCAACAAACTCACAAAGATAGAAAATCCTATCTCGTCCTGCAAAGGAAATATACATGCACTAACAACATACATAAACATGTACACATAAATCATTCAAATGCATTCAGAAACTCTGACATGAAACCATATACACACATAAACACATAAAACATGGAATTTTGTTCTTTATATTAAAACTAAATTCTTTTTACAAAATTTATAGGGATAGACTACAACAGAGTCTCAGCTTCCTCCCTTGATATCTCTCTATATCTCTCTTCTAACTCTTCAAATCCTACTTGAATAAAATGAAAATCGATACAAAGATATTCTTACAAAAGAGGGGCTCCTCGAGCCTTCCCTCCAACTCACCTAACCTCATAAATTACATTGAATATTATTTAATGGTCATCTAGTCTGAATTGGATCTAGAGCCATCAACCTGTCAGCCATTTAAGGCGACCTAACACATTACAATAAATCCACCCTGCTCAAAGACATGGCTCAAATTTCCCTGAGCCCTCAAGCATTTAATCACATTAACATTTTAAATTTAGGCTGAATTTTGAAAGGACTGGTGCATGCTCTTTGGGATCCACTCCTTCTTAGTGTGTTGATGCACTGTCTTGGTTGGTGCTTGAAGACATGGAGAAATGATCCTGCATCATACTCCCATGGTGAAAAAAATCATGAGATTCTGCTCATAGATCCCATGTTGTTGAGGTTGAAATCCTCCAGGGTCCCAAATATTTATGTGGAGTTATTCATTCGCTCCTTTTCTATGTTGTCGTTGCTTTCCTGCTATTGATGCAGATCCTCCTCTGGTCCACTTTTCTCCACTGTTGATGGCCTGCTGTGTTGACTCCAACATCAACTTCCTTATCTCCTCGATTACCTCATCCAGCTGATCTACTGGTTGGCTCTTATTCTACAGCCTGCTCTGTTGCAACATCTCTTCTACTTCACCACACACTTCAATGGGAAGTTAAATTTGATCGCCCATGCCGACTTCATCTCCTTTGGAATCAACTTGCCACTCCACTGTAGATTCAAATTTTTTAGAGTTGTCACTGAGCTATTGTTTAGTCATCTCTTCTGACAGACCTCCTTCTATCAACTCCTTTGCCTCTGCTTGTGCTGGCAAAAATCCAACTTCATCCAACTGCTCCTCCTACTGGATTTTTTCTTCACTCTCCAAAACTGCATCCCTCTGGTAGCCTTCCTCTATGTCTGGACAGCATAGCCAATCCTCCATCATTTTCAAATCCATCTCTCATTGAGTAAGTATTGTACCTAAATTCTCCTCTTCTTCTCTGCTTTATTGGGAAGATGCCAATTTCAGCATGATCTTCTCCTCCTTGACATTCACTGTTGGTTGTCCTTCCACTTATGCACTCTGAACATGTGCTTTGGCCCCAAATGGGCTGCTTGGCAGGAATATTTCGATTCCCTCAATGATTAGAACAAACCTCTAATCTTCCTCTTCAAGATTTGAAGTATTTAACTTCTCATCATCTTCATTCATGTGGTCTACAACCCCACATGAACTCTCATGCTCGTGAGGTGTCTCTCCAACCGCTTGTTCTTCTTCTGCCAACACTCCTTGCTAATATGAACTCATCTCTGAGTTCTCGAGACTTTCATATAGTCTCACCTCATCCTCCTTGCCCACCTGGAAAATTGAGGTTTCACTCATGCCCCCCTGGCAGTTTATGAGATCTTTGAATGATCTCATCTCCTCCTCCTCACTGGGGGTTTCTCTAGTCTTTGGCTCACAAATTCAAACCATCTTCTTCTGCGTTTCACTGAGGGTTTCAAATTCCCTCATCCACCTCTTCAACACCTAACACTGCCTCTTGGAAACCAACATCTTGATAGGCCAACTATCCCTCCGCTTCATGGGCCATTCGTACCTCCAACATACCTATGCTTCTTGATGCATCTTCAACATTAGCTTGTCAAGATCTTCTCTCATATCCTTGAGGTCTTTGTATCTATACTCTTTTATCACTTGTTGGCGGTCTTTTCTCTGGCCCCGTTTCTAGCCTTCAATAGCCATCTTCCTCCTCTACCTTCAAGAACACAACTGGTTCTTCTCCTTCATCCCACCTGGTTGTCTACTTCACCTACTCTGCAACTTCGAGCAATAATGACTTCTTCCTACAACCCTCCTAGCTCTCTACTGACTGTTGCACACCTTACAACAATATTCACAAAGCATCAATACTCTGTCTCCATCTTCTCCCTTTTCCTATTGTCAACAGATAGAATCAGGTTCTGATACCATTTGATGCAGACCCCCTCCCTCAACTGGGGTCTGCTGGACCTCCCAGTCTATGATCGTTCACAGCTAGGATCTTAATTGGCTCTCAGGCTCTTTCTAATCCCTCAAAATATTACACAGGCCCTTTAATACCCCCTATGAGCAATTTTGTACAAGTCTGAACCCCATGGGCCTCTTCTCTAAGCCCCTTTCTCTTTAAAAAAAAAATTGGGCCCTAGCCCCCCTTGTTTCGGCTAGAACTGCATGTGACCAAGGGTTGAAAACCAGGCTCTAAAATTGGCGCTTCAAAGCTCTAGGCTCCGAAATTTCTACCTCCACCACCTTCCAAAACCTTTGAACAACTGAATGGGCGAAGTCTCAGACAACCCCAACAAAGATCAATGGTTCAAAAATCCTCCACTCAAATCAACAGTGAGAATGAACTTTGTAAATCCGACTTTGGCATTTAAGCCAACTCTGACACAACACTTCTCTCAGAGAGTCGAGTTCCAAAGGAGATCGAACGACTCTCGTTCTGCTATCAGATCGAAAACTCATGGACACTTGTAGATGGATGGCATAGATTTATTCCAGGCTTCGAGAGTCTAGGTGATCTCCCATTGCAACTCTTGCAATCCTACAAACACCGAACTAGTGGACTTGATATCCACCCTCCATGTGTCCCTTTATAGATAAACAATCTAGGATTTCTCCAACCTTCAGGCCTCTGAGTGCCTTATCACTCTCCGCTCCACAAGTCCTTTGAATTTGTCAGTTCTCTGAACACGTTAATCAACCGACACTTGTCTTTAGGACTGACGGTCCCGATGGACTCCGAGACTCCAGTCTTCGGGAGTCCTTGCTCCTCCAGCTACTACTCCTCCTAGACAACGAATCTAAGAAGGGTTGATTGAGTGTCGCATGTCACTCAATCCAACAGTTAGGATTGAGTTTGGGCTTCTAGGTCTTCGAAAGCATGGGACTCACAACCTCCAATATTAAGTTCCTCCAAAGTGCTAACCCACTAGAACGCGTGGTTGTGTGATGTGTGTCTTCACGAGATCTGACAACCACAATTAATTCAGACCTCCAGGCCTTCAGGGGCCTAGAATCCTTTGCATTTCCAACCTTCTGAATGCACAAAGTCCAAAAGACTTCAACTTTTAACTCTGGTGCAACTCTTCTTCAATCTGATTGTTGTCGGATCACCTGCTAGCTCCTGAATGGATCTCATCTGTCCATCTCCTGCCTTCGATAATCCTCCATTGTGCATGCTCGTCCTATTCTTGTACTTTGATATGATGGTCCATATCTTCTTTCCCGCTGAGAATCAACGAGTCCTATAGCTTCTCCCTTCTTCGCACTCTGCCTTCCTTCTAATGAAGGATCCTTTGAATTTTTCAAAGGCTTTGACCTTTGAAACTTTTCTTTGCGAGCTCACTGCTCGGCCTCGACCAGTGTTGTACCTCCTAAGATTTTGACTCCTTCAATATTTTTCAAGGGGACTTGGGTCCCGATGCATAGTTGCACTTCTTTTCACACTTAGTGCTTCTGCCGCAGTCCGAGACTTGGAATTTTCTCAGCCTCCTACACTCTTTGTAGAGACTTTGTGCACAACTGCACTATCCCTCCTGAGCTTTGCACTTGTTTGGATCTCTAAGAGTCTCAACCCTTTTCTCCCTTAATAAAATCCTTCTTCCCTCCTGGCAGGGAAGACACTCTTCCTTCTGAGATTTTGTGGACTTGAATCCACTCGAATTTTGGCACACTCCTTGCACTCTCTCCTTGAATTTGACTAACACTTAACATAGTGTTTCCCCTATGCATTATTTTCCCTCTCAGCTTATAAAAGACTCAGACTTAAGACTTTCCAAAAGTATTTCTGCAGACTCCTTGTGCTCGCTTGATGCACTCCTTGCAGAGCCTTCTTCCCTCAGAGTGTGCAATAACTCTGGTATGTCTTCCCTTTTGAGCTTAACGAAGCATTATGGTGTTCCCACCTGACACACTCTTCTATGAACTCAAGACAGATTTCAAATGCACATTCCTTGCGCTGGCTACACAAAGTTTTCAACACTCTGATGTGCACTCCTTGCACAAGCCTAAGGGCCCAAAAACACTCAGCAAACTCAAAAAGATATAAAATCCTATCTAATCCTACAAAGGAAATATGCATGCACTAACAACATACATAAACATATACATAGAAATCATTCAAATGCATTCATAAACTCTGACATGAAACCATATACACACATAAACTCATAAAACATGGAATTATGTTCTTTATATTAAAAATGAATGTTTTTTACAGAATTTACAGGGCTGGACTACAACAGAGTCTCAACTTCCTCTCTTGAGCTCTCTCTACAGCTCTCTTCTAACTCTTCAACTCCTACTCGAATAAAATTAAAATCGATACAAATATATTTTTACAAAAGAGGGGCTCCTCGAGCCTTCCCTCCAACTAACCTAACCTCATAAATTACATTGAATTTTATTTCATGGCCATCTAGTCCGAATTGGATCTATAGCCATCAACCTGTCAGCCATTTAAGGCGACCTAACATGTTACAATAACTCTAACCTTCCCAAAGACATGGCTTGGATTTCCCTGATCCCTCAAGCATTTAATCACATTAAAATTTTAAATTCAGCCTGAATTTTAAATTCAGCCTAAATTCAGCCTGACGCATCCTCTTTGGGATTCGCTCCCTCTTAGTGAACTGATGTGTTGTCTTATTTATAGCTTGAATACATGGATCAATGCTCCTACATCAGATTTTTATGGAGGACCACTACATGAAAGACTATCCTCGTCGAGAGTAAGAAGCTAAATTTTTTAAAGGTACCTCCCTACCTGTAATATTAACTGACCATTTCTCGGTTGAGTAGCAACAACTGGTTGAAAAAAATACTTCCCTTCCACAAGGAGGCAACGTAGGTCATTCCCACAATGGGGATGCTTCCTCAAGCTCCTCTCAAGTCTATATGTGTAAGGAGGAAGTTAATTTAACGACCCGAGAAAAGACTTATAACACTCTTCCAGGTAATCATGACAATGTAAATGCTATCGATGAACCCTCCACATCCACTCCTCCTCCATCTTCCACCCATCTCCAAATTGAGAAACCAATTTCTGACGCAGTGTTGCGCCTTCCCAAGAGCACAATTCGAAAAGCAACATTTAATCCAAGTGCCCACGCCACCCAAAACTACAATATTGTTGAATACTTGACTCAATCACCTTGTGCTATGTTAGCCCTCGAAGTTATACAAAACTATCTAAGTCAACGTAGAACCCTGTTGTCATCCATTGGAGCTATGGATCCAGAGGAATCAAATCTGATCACGTTTAATATGGAATATTTTAAGGAGAGGATCTCACACCACCTAGAATTCCAAATTCAAATTTTGGTTGGTGGAAATAACTTCCATCGCATTGTTTTTTATGAAGGAGCCTCCACCTGTGTCATGTCTTTGTCTTGTTGGAGATCCATTGGTTTTACTAAACTTAACCAGTCTCCTACCACCCTTAAATCGTTTTATGGACGCGGTTTCTAACCTCATGGACTCTTGCAGTATTTCACTATGACATTGAAGGGTAAAATCATTTCGATCGATATAGAAGTGGTTGAAGCACCCCTGGATTACAATTTGTTACTTGGTCATAGTTGGTTCTATGCGATGACTGTCATCGCATATTCAATGTTTCGTAATGTACAATTTCCCCATTAAGGGAAAATTGTCATTGTTTTCAAACTTGACTATTGGACTCCAGATATCCATGATTTTGTAGCGAATAATGTCCATTTTCTAGGTTCCAGTCTTGGGTACGAGAGTGTAGAAGTAGTTCTCCTTAAGGATTCCTTGCTCATGGGAATTTTTCCTTTTCCAGCTCCTGACACCCTGCAAGTTGCCACGTTAAATATGATTTCGAATCAGGTGTAATAATCCCTAGAATTAGTTGATCCTTTGGTAGTACCTGGTCTTTACGAGCATAGTTTATTGTCTCTGTCAATCTTGTTAAAAAATTAAATAGATCCCTCTCCATTCAAATCAAGTCTCCCCCTATATCGAATATTTGAACCTTCTTTTCCTCCGCCTAGTGAAAATATTCCTATTAGTTTCCATATGCCTAAACGAGGATATAAGAAGAGTCGATGGAGGAAACAATGCTTGGGGGGTAGGTCTACAGCCTCTAAACATCACGCTAGAGCGAAGCCACTAGCTTCTACTATGCAAGATGGGGGGGAAATACCTCTAGAGAGACACATTTCTAGGAGTGATCCTCGCTCGGGGGTCGTTCCCATTGTAACATAGTAGTATTTTCTAGAACAAGCTTTGTCTTTGTTCTTTCTCGTGCTTGTAAATACATGAGAATAGGTTATCGAGCTCAGTCTTTTTTCTTTCTCATCACTATAAATACATGAGAATAGGTTAATGAGCTCAATATTTTTTCTTTCTCGTGCTCTTTAATACATGAGAATTGGGTACCGAGTATACTTTTATCTCTTTTTTGGACCCGTAAAAGCTATACGAAAAATGAACTCTTTGGAGTCTCCTTTAACCTCTTTTCAGACTCCCTAAACATGAAAATATTGTCGAGTGAACTTGTTTCCTTTCACACTCGTTAAAAGGTTTCAAAGGGCGTTTTTTGAGTGGTAGGTTACCCCTTTTTTGGCCTCGTGAGACTAACTACGAAAAATGTATACTCTAGTCAAGAATGACTAGAAGAGTTCTCCCTTGTATTGTTTTACACTTTTTTCGGGCTTGGGAGATTAAATTTATGAAAAATTCACCCATGGAGTCATCTTTAAGTTATTTTCAAACTCTCTAAATGTGAAAATCCACCGAGTTTACCTTCTTTGGGCTTGTAAAATTATGCATTGAAGGACTTATATGGGACCAAACTCGAGGACCCATATGGGACCAAACCCCTCTTTCTTTGGGTTCATTATTAAACATATGTCGAGGGACTCATCAAAGATCAACTATACCAAGCATCTTCTATCCTCAAGCTTGTTGAGAAAACAAAGAGGTACTCACCAAACATGGTGGGGTAAAAATTTAAAGAAGTGGGTCAAGTTTTTTGGAATCCATTATGGTAGTTACTGGTGTTGCCCTTGAACATGGAACCTATTTGCGTCTCGCCTTGCAGTTGGGTAATATGCTTGTCTCCGAGTCATACCAATTCCATGTGTTATACTTTTTTGTTCCAGTCGAAGAGTTATCTTATTATCGTCACATTATGTTCTTGGTACTTGTCGAGTCAATGTTGCCAAGTCATTTGTCATGCCTCACAATGTTCAAGGGAATTTTCATACCAAACCAACCATCTATAGTTTTACCAGTTTCCATTCCTGTGTCAGTCCATACTCATTTAATCCACCATATCACATCACTTTCCTGTGTCAGTTTTGTGTCAATGATTGGGGATACATCATGTCCCTCCTTCGATGAGTCTGTTCTTGTCGACTTCATCGCATCATCCGGGAATTAGACTTAACCTCGATGACCAATAATCAAGTGGTTTCTACCATGTTCGTCTTAAATTCATCTATTCGCATGGCTAGAATCGTATTGTTTCAGGATCGGGACTAAGACCCTGGGTTGGGAACTCACTCTGTTATGTGACTTTCCCAAGCTATGATGGAGATCATTTGAGCATACGCAAAATATTTCAGTATAATATCCATGTTGGTGATCTTACTGATACATATACTGTCACATAGATCCACATTGTATTGATCTGTGGCTATGTTTTGTCATCTCGTAGCTCCACTATGTATTTTTCGTGGATGCGATCAGTTCATGTCATGGAGGTATGGATCCACATTGTATCTCTGATGGTGATTTCCTTAGTCAGTATTATCATGGATCCGTAGTGTATTGGTCAGTGGCCATGCTTTGAGTCAACTCATATTCTGAGCATAGGTATGCCTTCCTCAGGAATGAAAACATATATTTATATTGTTTGATGGTCATTTGCAGCTTCTACCAAGTTCTACTACTCCAACACCCTTTCATTGAAGAATTTGTAAAGTGTTTCAGCCATCAACTTCTCTTTTGACCTCACACTTTAGGGGGTATCTATTACACACCAAATTCCCACACAACCAAATGTGGATTTATCACACTTTAGTGAGGGATCATTTATCATAATCCCTAGACATGTTAGGAGAGAAATTTATCATATGAAGGTAAAAATACTATGTGCACATGTATTATTCATTATTATTCATAAAAAGGAAATTAATTTAGTGTGAGAATCCACCTCACATTTAGTTTCCTAATATCAAGGAGAAGTTAAGAGTCTCATGGATGGTTGAGAGATTTTCTCAAAAAAAAAATCCTAATTTGATGGATCTTGAGAGATATTTCCTCCTTAAAATCCTTGAGAGATATTTTCTCCCTAAAATCCTTAAGAGATATTTTCTCCCTAAAAATATTGGAGATCCCAATTTAGTGGATTTAGTGAGCGATCTTCTCCATGATGGTTAAGCCTCCAAATCCTATAAAATGAGGGCATTCCAAGGTGAAAGGAGGCCGATTTTAGGTGTCAAACATTTGATCATGGGGGAAAGAATCCATTGAAGTATCAAAATTTTGATCTCAAGACTTTCATGCAAGGGTTGGACGAGGAGATCTTGGAGAAGATTTCTATGACATCAACGTGATTTGTAAGTGCCTTGTTTTGGATTTCCATTCAATATTAGCTTGGCCTATTCCTTTCTCTATTGTGTTCATGATAGTTTCTATGCTTAAGTTAAATATGGTATAGATAGATCTAGTTTTATCTAACAAAATATAGTAGAAATAGAAAGGTTTTCCTTTGTCTTACAGGTCTCTTTGATTGCTGAATAAATTAGAGTAGAAAAGGAAAAGGATAGAGCAATGAGGAAAAACTTCGGGAAACATGTGTGTCTTCCTCCCTCTGTCTATAGGTTAATGAACTATATTTATAAGGAAAGTAAAAACCATTTGTTTACTTCTATCATTGGACCAAAGAAGGGGTCTTGGTCTAAAGGGGAGCTTAACCTGTCCATAGGGTAAGATTTCTCATAACACCTGTAAGGAGCATGTGCCACTTTTTGTGAGAAGATTTCATCCCTTTCAAGGGAAGGATAATATAACGATTCATATTCTAAGCAGATCTAGAGATGTAGCCAGGATTTCCTAGTGAACTCTGTTAACAACTCAGTGATATCTTCTCTCTTGTTTTCTTATGCATATTTTATTTCCACAATTATGATTATTAATACATTAAGTAATGGATATACAAGACTAACAACATATTCACCAAAGTTAATATTTAATTTGGATTCAAGTATTCATAAGCACATATTTTCACCTTTGATGCAATCAAGTTCAATATATTCGCAATTGTAAATCTGACCTTGATTAAGTGGCCTAGAACCAAGTCAAGTTTGGTATCAGTGTCACCCTAGTTTCATATCATTAAGAGTTTTCATTTGCTTCTCTGAGTTTGTTTCTTGGTTCCTCTACTTTTGGTCGAGGTATTATGTTCTCCAGTGATATTGACTATGTTCCAAATATTGAACCTAAAAAATATGAACAAGTGGTGAGGAATTTATAAAATCATATAACTGTGAAATTGTAGATCTCAGAAATACCTTTCCAATGGTATAAGGAATGCAAAAAACATGCATCGTAGTAAAACATTATGGCCAAAATATGAAAGGTAGTTTGGTAGGGTCTTTTCCTTATTTGGGCAAGAAAAACATGAACCCCTATATCGGCAAGGAAAGCACAAACTTATTTGTATGTGTCGGTGAAGAAGGTAGGAATTGTTCTGGTACTAGTGAATTGATGGCTGAGGTAAGTCTCAAAATGTTGGATATTCCTAACAACTCCTCTAGTTGTGTGCTTTGTTTACATTAATATATATGTGGTTGTGAGTTTTTCTAGGACTGTGTGTGTATTTCGTATAGGGGCAACATGGAAATTGGTAATAGAAATCCTCTCAAGGGAAGTTAAAATTCAAATATTGATTGGTAGTTTCCCCAAATAACTACAGTGATCAAGATTAATTTCTAAAATTTCTTGGAAATTTCAAGGCTTCAAGTTCATTATCCACTAGATTGATACTTCCAAGGACTCCACATAGGCATACATACAAATTTTTTCAACCTCTCCCAGGATTTTCCATTTTCATAAAGAGGTGGCAGAATCAACTTGCTAAAAGGAACAAGCCTAGTTTGAAAAGGTGAAGGAAATATTGGCATCCCACTAAGTCTTGCGCGTTAAGACCATAATTGTATTTTATAAGAACCTTTAGTTTTGACATGGTATGTAAAAAATGTTGGAAGAGGATATTCACTCAATGCAAAGAATAAACCCAAATCTTCTTCACCGATTTTACTCTTTCATTGCACCTGTATGAAATTGAAAGAAAACCTGGTGCGAGATGACTAATCTCTGAGAGTTTGGCATTTTATGGGAATTGTATCATCTTTGCAAGGCATGAAAATCCTCTAGCTATTTTGGCTCGCAAAGATAAATCCCGCATCACATCATGCTGAGAAAAGGATAACAAAACCACATAAGCATACGTCCATTTCATCCAATGGATATATACCCAAATATCTAATAACAAATCCATGTAGAACATTCCACCTTGAGGAAATTCTCTCGAGTCTAAAAATAATTGTTTTTCCTCATTATAAAAAGTATTTATACTCATTTCCAAGTGAACAAGAAGTTCCTCTTTGTGATATATTTTGCGATATTCTGCTCTAGAAAGGTCGTCCTTTGCATCATTTTTCCAAACTGGGCGTGGTTGACCATGCAAATAGCTTCCAATCACCTCGAGGGTAACTGGAAAACCACTGCATTGTGCTACAACCTATTACCAAGATCTTCCCTTTTGGTTGTTGGAGTTGAAGACTTGCTATCAAAAAACCAGAAGCAAAAAAGTGAGGGCATTAGCCTCCTCCAATACACACATTTTTAAAGATGAGAACCACTTTTTTTGTTTGTTTCTGGAATAGTAGATTCCTTTCCGGTTGTAACAATTGTCTTGTATCCTTTTTCTTTGAATAAAAATTGTTCTGGTCAACTTGTTTGAAACTGGCACCCACATTATCAACTGCTCCAAGCATGTCGGACACCATCATATGAACTTCTCTGGTCAACGTGCTAAAAAATAACGCCCATGTTATTAACTTCTCTGAAAATATCAGCACTCATGTTCGCTTTGCTTATAGGTCAGTAAGTGTTATGGTTGTCAAGTATATATTGTTTTGGTTCTTCTCCTTATCATTGGTATGGATACTGAGCACATTTCCATCATCATCTCTAGGAACATGTTTCCACCACCCCTAGTGTGCACTGAGACTCATGCTCACTTGGTCGTTGGTATGAGGACCGATGAGGTTGTTTTTTTATCATTAGTACACTCTTTGCTTAGGGTTTCATGAGCTTGTATTTTGTGAGTGATTGTTGCTACACAAATTCATCCTCATAGTGAACACAAATGGAAACAATGGATCATAATATCCATCTCCCACATTCATAGGTAGTCGATCCATGTGTTTAAAATACTTTTTGGGTATTTATCCTCGGAAATCATGATCCTCGAGTATAACGTTCTTAACGTTGTTCCCTTCACTACCATGCAACCATGCAAATACGAGTACGTTCATCCTCAACATTGGAAAGAAATTATTTCTTATTGTTAAGGAAGTTGGATCCATGTGGATATCGATGGCCACCCACCTCTTCCAACTGGCTCACATACAGATTTCATTTTGGTAGTTTCAGGTTTCATCTTTGCAGTTTGTTTCTAGCTTTTCGGGTCCTAAAATTTCAGGTTCATTTTGAGGCCCTAAACAACATCTTTTGGGCCCACCATAGTCACATTGTAAATAATGTCAAAGTGTGATGGCATAATGTGTATTCCTCGGATAGACCTTTCCAACGGGCTATCGTGCACCTAAAATGAAGATCGTATGCAAAAGTTATGACCCTGCGAAGTTGATGTACCAACTTACCCCAACGGGGCCCACATGACTTTTGGTGGTTCATCTCCTAGGGTTAAGTTTTTGGATGTCTAGGGTTTTGGAATTCATGTTTGATGTAAAATTCCTATGGAGACACATTTTACTCATCTTCTTGCGAATGATCGTAGCTGTCACATCTCTTTTTAGAGATAAGCTGCCACCATTCTAGCAAGTTTGTTTCAGTCTACATTTTACAGTTTCAACATATTTCTTATTTAATAGAAGTCAAGATTTACTGTATATCTATTATTATTCATTGTGTCTATGTGTTAATATTATATATTTGTGTTTTCATTTCGTTCTGCTCATAAATCTAGATCAGTGGTATCAGATCATTCAGCTCCTTGTCATTTTTTGTGCATGTCCCCAACGAGGTTAGGGTATAAAGAGTTAGGTCTCGAGCTTGTTTCTCTTGAGGAAAAATTATCTCGCATGCCCAAGAAACCTTCCATGGTCGGAGAAAGGAAAGAGGACAAGATAGGAGGTCCTTTCAAAATGTTGTTCGAGGAATCTCCCAAGCGATAGAGGAACGAGATGATGGACAACTTTGCACAAATCCTTCGACGGTTGCCGACAAGTGACACATCTACCTCAAATGAAGGAGCCATCCCCTTCAAGGTACAAATCAATTTTGATATTCATATATTTGAAGGTCAAATGTATGTGGATGTTGTCGATAAATGGTTAAACCTTCTAGAAGGGTATTTTTCTGTCCACAACTTTTCTAATAGAGAAAAGATTACATTTGCACTCCTCAAGGCCATCCTCCATGTCAAAGATTGGTGGGATATTTTTTGTGAGAAAAAAAAAACAAAGGGATCTACATTATTTGTAGTTTCACCCACTTGGGGTTCCTTCAGGGATGTTGTTAAGGAACAATACTACCCTATTCGAAGTTATGATGACTTATATACAAGATGGACAACACTACAACAGAAAAAGGACCAAACAGTGCCAGAGTTCACCAATGTCTTCGATACCTTGCACACAAAGCTAGGTATCAAAGACTCTGAGCGACATCTGGTGATCAAGTACCATGGCAGTATGCATAGATACATCTAGATAAAAATGGATTTTCTGGACATTTTTTCCTTGGGCACGACCTATCGATATGCTGTCAAAATTGAGCAGAAGCCTAAATAGAATATGCAGTAGTTTGGGTCTGCAAACCCCATATAGTAGAAGAAAGGAAAAGGTGGCCCCAACCCATAGAACAAAGGGAAGATCAAGGATGGGAATCCTCGGGACAACCAGTCCAAACTGAAAACAAAGAAGGACAATGGGAAGACAAAGAAAGACTCTGGGAAATGGTGTGAGCTCCATAAGAGCCCCTGGCATAATATCGATGAATGTCGCTCAAAGTAGTCATCAGTGGCCGAGGTGAAAGCCTATGAATCAGATTCAGTCTCCAACTCAGAGTCAGAACTAGAAAAAGGGATATTGATCATTGATGCAGAACCCAATGCCACCGTAGCTACCACCACCAAGGTCCATCCCAACGAACCTGATGAACCAAAGGAAGGTGAGCACCTCTTTCATTCACATATGTGGGTGAAGGGTAATCCTTTTCACTTAATCCTTGATAGTGGTAGAGAGAAGAACCTCATCTCATCAGAGGATATCAAGCGGTTGGATTTGCCGACATCACCACACCCATAGTTGTACACCATTGGGTGGCTCCACCAAGGGAGCGATCTCTACATCAGCCAATAGTGTCGCTTAACTTACGACATCAAGCCCTTCAAAGATGCGGTATTGTGTGATGTTTCCCCCCTTGAAGTTTGTGATGTTATTTTGGGCCAAATTTATTTATAGAAACGTCATGTTTTATATGAGTCTAGGCCTCGTAGTGTTATTATTACTTTGGACATGAGATTATATAAGATACCAGAGGTAGTCCCATCTACCGCCATTTCCTTGATCTCTTCCAAGTAATGTAGGAAGGCCATCTCTCTAACTGGGAAGTTTGTCTTCTTCGTGATTCATACTCAGAGTGAGCGGAAGGTTGCATGCACATCCATGGCCTCCACGACAGGTCTATCCACATAGCAGAAGCAAGTGGATAAGGTCATGGAAGAATACAAAGACATCTTCTCTTCACTCGTTGGGGTACCTTTATACTATCAGGTCAAGCACTCCATAGATTTGACCCTTGGAACACCACTATTGAATGGGCTAATCTAGCACTGCTCTCTATCAGACAATGAGGAAATGAAGTGCCAAATCCAAGAATTGCTCGAAAAGGGGCACATCCTCCCAAGATCATCACCTTGTGGAAGCCCAACCTTTGCTTGTGTAGAATAAATATGGGTCCTAGCGACTCTGCATTGATTATTGGGCCCTAAATAAAATCACATTTAGGAACCGGTACCCAATTCCATGAATTGATGATCTCCTTGACCAGCTCACGGGGGGGAAATACTTCAGTAAGATCAATATGAAGTTTGGCTACCACCAGGTTCCAATAGAGAAGACCAATGTATGGAATATTTCCTTCAAGTCCAAAGAAGGTATTTTTGAATGGTTGGTCATGCCCTTTGGCTTAATAAATGCCTCAACAAATTTAATGAGGATGATGGACGATATCTTGCATCCTTTCACTAATTATTCTATGGTAGTGTATTTGGATGACATCCTCATCTTCAACAAGAATTGGGTGGAACACTTGCAACACATTCAATGAGTTCTGCACACTCTGTGACAACAAAAGCTATATGAAAATTTTCAAACATTCTCCTTCATCATGAACAGGGTCCAATACCTTGTCTACATTGTTGATGAGCATGGGGTGCATGTCGATTCAACCAAAATCCAGGTCATTTGTGATTGGCCAGCCCCGACCACACTCACTGAGCTTCGAAACTTCTTAGGCCTTGCCAATTTCTATCGTAGATTCATGTTGGGATTCTCCCACATTGCATAGGCCCTTAGCCAAGTGACCAGGGGCGGTGGCAAGGAAAAAATTGTGTGGGGCTAGTCGTAACAAAAAACATTCGATGATTTGAAATAGCACTTGTGCTCAACCTCGGTGTTGTCATTATCTCACCTGTAATATCCATTTGAGATTGAGACAGATGCTTCAAACTATGTTGTGGGCACAGTTCTCACTCAGCATGGACATCCCATGGCCTATCATAGTGAGACATTATCAAATACAATCCATAAGTACCCCATGTACGACAAAGAAATGTACTCCATTGTACAATCCTGCCGCCAGTGGAGGCATTACATTCTTAGGAAGTAGATAATCATCCACATTGATCCTAAGCCTCTATAGTTTATACAGACACAAGACAAATTACAAAGTGACCTCCATCAGAAGTGGTCCACATACTTGCAGAAGTTCCATCTCAACATCAAGTATAAGATAGGGAGCACTAACTGCGTCGTTGATTGCCTCAACCGACCTCTAGTTGTCACACTAACCACGATGCTACACTCCTATGGACATGAGACCTCCATACGACCCCAACTCTATGAGCGAGATCCTGAATTCTCCACTACCTACTAGATGTTGGGCACAAACACAGTTGTCACTGATTTTCATCTGCAGGACAGGTTATTGTGCCATCTAAGCCATTTATGTATTCCATCAAGCGAGTGCATGAAGCTAATTTGGGAAGCTCACTACAGTTGGGTGGCGGGACACTTCGGCATAGAGAAGACAATGGCAGTGCTACAACAACATTTCTATTGGTCGAAAATCTGATAGAATGTCAACAAGTATATCAGTTCCTACACGGCCTATGCCATTGCTAAACCGACCATTAAGAAACAAGTCATGTACACCCCTTTGCCTACTCCTAACAAGGCCTGGGAATCCATCTCGATGGACTACATGTCAGGTCTTCCTTCAACCAAGCAAGGAAATGATTTTATTTTCATGGTTGTTGATCGATTTTCCAAGATGACGATTACAGTCGCCTACAAGAAGAGCATCACAACAAAGGCCACTACCAATCTCTTCTTTGAAAGAGTGTGGGTACATTTTGGGATACCATAAACCATCATCTCCAATCAGGACAGCCAATTCTTCAACACATTCTGTTCGAGCCTCTGGTCATGACTGGACACCAAGCTCACCAAATCCCTGGCCTTCCACCCCCAAACGGATGGCCAAACCAAGGTCGTCAACAGGATGATTGTGCATATTTTGTGCATGTCCAATTCCAATCATCCACATACATGGGATGAGATTCTTCCCTATGTTCAACATAGTTACAATAGATCCATGCATATCTCAACTGACAACAATCCCTTTTAGGTGGGGTTGGGATTTCAACCATTGGGTTCCATAGATGTCGCAGTACCCCTTGCGTCCACACAGGAAGAATCATCCCATGCGTAAACTGAAGTTGACAAAGCCACTCGGTTCATTTAACGAATCCAACACATCTACCAATAGGTTCAATATATTTTGTAGAAGTCCAATTCCAAGTACAAGTAATGCCATGATCAACACCAGGTGCCACACAAGTTTCAGGTGGGAGATAAATTTTGGTTTCACTTGCAAAAAGAATGCCTTACAAGACCCCATTGAAATCTTTATCCACTCCACTATGGACCTTATACCATCACCAAGGTTGTGGGTGACAATGCTTTTGAGCTCAACATTCCACCCTTCCTTTGATTACACCCATTGTTTAATGTGGACCTCCTTCGGCCATACTTTCCACCATTATTGGACACCTTAGAGGTAGTAGAACAATTGACACCGACATAGCTCAACCCTGACTGAATGGAACAAGAATCCACTGATCATATCATGGACTCACAAGTCAAGGGAAATCGCCAACATAAGTTTCAGCTTTATCGTGTTGTCAAAGCAGGGCAACTCCTACACCAAGGAAAGTGGCTCACCCAGGGCCGAATTCAACATAAATTTCCTCATCTGATGGGGGAACTCAATGCAATGGAGACCATTTCTGATTAAGGGGGGAGGATTGATCCAGGTGGATATTGGTGGCCATCCACCTCTTCCAATTTTCTCACATATAGATTTCATCTTTGCAGTTACTATTTTCATCTTGGCAGTTTTTTCTAGTTGTTTAAGCCCTAAACTTTCGAGGTCGTTTTGAGGCCCTAAACAACGTTTTTTGGGCCCGCCATAGTCAAATTGAAAACATAGTCAATCTGTGTCAGCATAATGTGTATTCCTCATATATACCTTTCCAACAGGATATCGTGCACCTAAAACAGAGATCGTATGCAAAAGTTACGGCCCCGAGAAGTTGATGTACCAACTTACCCCAACGGGGCCCACATGACTTTTGGCGCTTCATCTCCTAGGGTTAGGTTTTTGCATGTCTAGGGTTTTCGAATTCATGTTTGATGTAAAAGGATTTTGGAGGCTCATTATACTCGTCTTCTTGTGAATTAGTGTAGCCGTCACATCTCTTCTCAAAGATGAGTTGTCACCATTATAGCAAGCTTGTTTCAGTCTTCATTTTACAGTTTCAACATATTTCTTGTTTAAGAGAATTCAAGTTTTATTGTATCTATGTTATTATTCACTGTGTCTCTGTGTTAATATTATAGATCCGTGTTTTCATTTTGTTATGCTCATAAATTGGGATCAAATATGTTCTCATAAACATCAGATGGGTACTCCAATGGTTCATAAAATTTGAATTGCTCATTATATMAGGTACTATATGTGCCTTCATGGTATGCAATAATAAATTTACAATGGTCTACTATAGTTACAGTAAGTCTTATACTATTCCTTTGAATGTATTATTTGACTTGTTTCTAGAAAGCATAGAGAGTCTTCACATTTTTTGTGTGTTGGCATTATATCCTTAAATACCAGAGAAGAGGGGGTACTATGAAACAAGGATCCCAAAGGAGAACACTAAAGAATAAATGCTAGCACCAACACCAAAGGATGTCAGTATATTGCAATTGGCCTTGTAGTCTTCATCGCTTTTTGGTATGAACATTCTCTCCTCTATTTCTCAACCAACTCGTAATATACCTTTCTGGAGAAAATTATAAGACATAAAATGCCCTCATCCTAATAAAAGCGATCATTTTGATCCTTAATGAGATGTTTGAAATGAGTTCCCTATTTTTCAAATCTAGTGGGTTAATGTCCCAAACAAATTTGCTTGGAACATGTTAAGTTTTAGTGTGTTTTATGGTTCTGGTATTTTGTCAAACAGTTTCTGTATTTGTCTTATCAAGTGTGCTAGGAGGGTTTATTGAGTTTTGAATCACATAAATGATAATAGAATAACAATAATGGATACACAACAATATGCAATACAAGTAACACAAGAAATAGCCACAAATACCTCATATGTGATTTTATTTAGATATATAGCCGACCTCATGCGAAATGGAGCAGATTTGGAATACATATAACATAGTAGAGTGTGCAGCTAATAATGTCTCCAAGATACAATAGAGAGATGAAGTTGTATGCTTCCAAAATCCTCCCAAAGTTGAATACCAAAGATATATGAGATCCAATTGTTCCCCTTTGTTGTAGGTGATGCCTTCTCTAGCACAATCCGGACTTCTTGGATGGAAGAGACTAGGTATGGTACGACATCGTCTATGATTTATTCAAACTCATGCAAAACTCTGATGGAAGATAGATTTGATGATGGAAATATGATAGGAAGAGTCTTTGAGTTGTAGCTCAACTGGAAGATCTCCAAAAAACAATATCTCTAAGAACATATGTGCCCTCACTGGTTGAAGCAAGCCAAGAATTTGACCTCCAAGAATATGGCCTCCAAATCATTGAAACCCACTACCAAAAGGTATATCGGGGAATAGGAAACCCCTATGATGAATCTCCAAGCTATTGGGAATGATATCCCATTCCAAATCACTAGATCCACTGAGAAAAATGCACCCTCCTGAAGAGAAAACTCATCCCTCTAAAAGATATAATGAATAGGCTGGAGAATCCCATCAAACACTGATGCAAAATAGTGCTAAGGTAATAGAAATCAATCATGGAAGGATATCTACTATAGATATCTCTCTCCCAAGCCAAATCGAATCTCTCTCCCTCAAGTGATGCGCCCAACCTGCAGAAAACCACCAAAAATGTGCCTTGCTTCCTCAAACTACCTCTAAACTGAATAGAACCTGAGCTAGAATGGTGAGGGAGGAATATTTCACGTCCTTTTCCAAGCTTGGATAAGGAAAGGTGGAATCTTTCACCACCGAGTTGATCTCTAGGGTTTGTTCATTCAAAACCTTCAAAACCCCCAAGTATCATGGGCTCTCTAGCAAGAAGCCAGACATCAAAATTATAATCAACATAATGAGAGAATAGAAATTATAATCAACATAATGAGAGAATATAATCCCCTATCTCTCTTTTATCCCCCTGTCCATATTTTCTCTCCAAGTGACTTTTACTTTATGTTTAATATTCCTTAATAAAATCACTTTATTAATTAAATAACTTTTTTTCCTCTAGAAAGTTATTTATTTTTCCTTATGGCTTCTCCGGCCACTAAAAGTCACTTCTCATCATCTTATCCTATATTTATCTTCCTCCTGATTCTAATGAGCTATTACACTAAGATTTTTCTCCAAGTATCATGCCCAAAATGACCTCCTTAGTTAATTTAATTAAAATATGCTCCATAATAACTCAAAATTAGGAAAATCATCAAAATGCAATGAAAACAAAGACAAGCTGTGTGGAATGGATCATGATGATGAAATATGATGAACGATACAAATCGGGCCCAAAAAAAACCCTCAATATCTCTTGAAATCGCTTTCACCCCCATCTGGCTACTCTGGTAGGAACTCCACTATGTGACATAGTAACATCCAAAAATGGGGACATTACAGTCCTCCTTGGTTGAATATTGCTTGTCCTCAAGTAATAAGTGAATCAATCTATATATGATACCAAGATCCCATATCCACCTATGTGACCTATAGTACGCTCTCCTCAAGTCATGGCCCCTCAAAGTTCTCACTACACATGACACCCAAATGCTCCTGATGAGTAGAATGCTCATGTGTAATAGATCCTCGGTAAAATCCTCATGCAACCACTCCTCTCAGATATCAACTCAATCAAACTCTAGACTACCAAGCACTCCAATCCCTAGATCCCATATCAATATGTGAATTGCAGTTCCCTGTGAAGTATAGTCCTATAAGATATCAACACCATGAGTCTCTTGAAGACCCCCAACCAACCAATGGAACAAATAAATATAATATCCATCCATCAAGGAGTCTCTCACCTAAAACCATCTCCCAACTACCATCTCTGACAGAATCCAAACCCCTTGCTAACCAAGAAGATGATATGTTGATATATTTGATCCTCCACCAAGGAGATCCATCCTGCCACCAAGAATCCTCCTCTCAAATTGCTCTCAAATTACCCCAACAATGGATGAAATCAATCATGCAAGTCCCTGAAACTCCCATGCGCTCTAGAAGAGCACCAAATCCAACATCACATAATTCTGATGGTGCCATACCAAATATCTGGGTGCCTGTTAAACCATGATCCTTCGGCCAAAGTATAATGATAGTTATGCAATCCTATACATGGTAACGAAACTCGGCCTCTCTTCCAACCCACTTTGTTGCTTGTTTTTTCCCATGCTCCAAAAACATCCCTATGATGTTAGTCCTACTATATACCTCTAATTCCCCGGGGTTGAGAGAATCTAGCATACTCTCCCAACTCGACACTGAAACAAGGGTGGATGTAGAATCATGCCCTGACTCATGAGGCTGACATACCAAACATTCCCCCATGTGTCTTGTGACATCATCCTCGATATCCCCCAAGGAGAATCTCTCTCTAACCTTCTGACGAGTCTTGAAATGGCCAAGTTGTCCAACCATAGGTACATCATGTACGGTCCTCAAGATCTCTGACGCTACTTGTTGTGACCATACATCCTTCCAACTGACCTCATAAACCTCATAAAAAGAATTTGTCCATCTCTGCTCCCCATCCTCATCCTCTTGAGACTCTAACCCTGTATCCACCTCTAGAATATACTTTGTCCCATGGATAAAAAAATCTCACCATCGTGCCCAAATTCTCATAAGACCGTATCAGACGAAACTCCCCTATCCTGTTGTATATAATGACACATCCCATGTTCATAGGTATATGTCTAACATCTCTCCATGTCCCACACAACTTTATGTAGGACTGGGGAGTGTCATGTGCATTGGTCAATCCCAAAGTCTTGACCATGAACTCATCCAATGGCACCCATGGTGAATAATCACTTGTACTCATCACTAAACTCCAACCATCGGATACAACAGTGGGTTACTCCATAAACTTCTAGTCAATCACTCGCCCTTCATCATCACTCATATAATTGCTACAACTGTGAAGGTGATCTCCCAGATCTATATACTACTGCAAGGGAGAGGAATCTTCATGCTTCACTAAGTATGTCTCCTCCCTACAATCTAATGTGTCCCCCTGAATCCCTCTATATACCTTTGCATTCCCCTGTGAACTATCTCTCATCATCATATGCCTATGTATACTCATGCAGGCTCATGTATCCTCCTGCATCATCATATATCCAAGGTGTATTATTGGATCAACCTCTACATGGATGTCATCCAATCCTAGAACACAAATGGAAGTGTTCTCATAACTTACCCTAGATTTGAAATCCCCATGTGTATGTGTGTGATCATTTGTCTCAAAACTACCCATGAATGGTTGTCCCTATGACACTTGAACATCCTCCAAGGTCTCTTGGTCATATCTCTCCATAACAATCATTGGTCCTGGGTATCCCTCACACACCTCCATCATCTGGTGGTCCTCTACCAAACCACCAACATCCTCTAGAGAAGTAGCTAAAGTAAATATCTGAATCTCTGTTGAGATAGATGTAGTGGATCCCTAACTAGTCTCCTCAAGGAGCTCCTCTAACATGGACCCCGATTCCTGAATGGTTTCCTGTGTGCCTTCCAAGAATCCTCGTGTGCTCACCAAATCATGAGTATGTTGGTCCACCTCAATTTCCTTCTCCTTCGATGCCCCGTGATACATCTCACCAACCTCCAATAGGTAATTTCTATCCATCAATAACTATTGGTAGTAGGACCTCATAGTCACTCTCTCTCTAAGTGTATGGAAGTCATCAATGGAAAACTCCCCATCCAAACTAGCATGTGCCATCAAGGCCCTCCAACAGTATCCTTCTACCAAAGTGTGTGTATCATCCATGTGTCTAATGGGTGCCATAATCATGTCTTCACAGACTCTCAATTGTCATATCAAGTGTCATGACTCTTGATCACAATCCTGCTGAGGTGCTACCTTGTGACTCTCACTACCAATGTCAACAGTGGAATAAAAAAAAACACACTCCTCAAGATATAAGGCATTGCAATTCCCACTATCCTCTGTGCTACTGAGTCCTCCTGTATGCCACTGCACACCATCATCAACTACTACCTCCATATAAATCGCACTGTATCATGTATGTGAAGTTGTATCCTCCTATGTGCTCACTCTAATAATGTCATTTGAACGTCAATCCCATACAGATGTGTCCATACATGTGATATGGTTATCCCGATCAATAAGGAGTGCATTCTCATCACTATAGAATGGTCTTAGAAGTAAGTATCCCAACAAGTTGTTAGTCTCCATAACCTGATCTATCTATGGACTCCCCAAAAGAGGTGAATCATTCTCCCCATACTGATAGGTATGTATATAATCATCTGTCTCCAAGTCATGCCTCTCATCCTAGGTCTATAGATCCACATTTCCCTTGTGTTCAATCCCTACACAAGTATCCTCTACCATATGAGGAATGCCACTAATATCCTCATGTGTCACGACTAGCATAGGTGTCTAAGAGGATGAAAAATGTGTCAGGCTCATCATAGAAATCTCATCATCTCCCATACATGACTTCCTAGTAGTCACGTCAACACCCAAAGGTAGGTCATCCAACCTCTGAATCTCATCATGCATAGGTGTGAATATGTCTACACCCTCACAATCACCTTGGTCATCACTATGTCCATCATATGTGCAAGACTTCTGGGACTGATCTAATGAGGCATATAAGTCCTCATCCTCGTACACATCCTCCTCATCGCTATCATAGTTCACCTCAATGTAATGCACTCTCCCTTTACCCCTACATCTGTGATCCGGCTCCCAAGGTTCTTTGCAACTGTAGCAAAGTTCCCTGGAAGCATGTGGTGATGTATCTACCTCCATGACTTATTTGGCTCTGTTTTCCTTTGCTATGCTGCTCCAATATTTGATTTCTTCAATCTTTTTGGCCCATAATGCAACCTCATCTTTTCTCCACCTAGGATTTTTGATGGATACAAACTGTTGGAATGTTACTTGAGCCTTGAATGTCTCACTAAGGGCTTGATATTCCTCATCACAATATATGATATCTTCTGGAAAACCCATTTCTTCTCTATATCATCAATATTTTTCACAGGCTAGCGAAGGAAATTGACTCTGATACCATTGTAATGTTCCCAAATAGACTTGCTTGGAACATGTTAATTTTTAGTGTGTTTTCTAGTTGTGGTATTTTGTCAAACAATTTGTGTATTTGTCTTCTCAAGTGCACTAGGAGGGTTTTATTGAGTTTTGCAGCACATAAATGATAATGGAATAAAAATAATGGATACACACCAATATGCAATACAAGTAACACAAGAAATAGCCATAAATACCTCAAATATGATTTTATTTAGATATATAACTGACCTCATACAAAATGGAGTAGATATGGAATACATATAAAATAATAGAGTGTGTGGCTGATAATGCCTCCAAGATACAATAGAGAGATGAAGTTATAGGTTTCCAAAATCCTCCCAAAGATGAATACCAAAGATCTCTAAGATCCAATTGTTCCCCTTTGCTATAGGCGATGCATTCTCTATCACAATGCACACTTCCTAGATGGAAGAGGCTAGGGATGGTACGACCTCCTCTATGATTGCCTCAAACTCAAGCAAAACTCTGATGGAAGATAGATCTGATGATTTCAATATGATAGGAAGAGTCTTTAAGTTGTAGCTCAACTGGAAGTTATCCAAACGACAATATTTCTAAGAACATATGTGCCCTCACTAGCTGAAGCAAGACAAGAATTTGGCCTCCAAGAATATGGCCTATAAATCACTAAAAACCACTGCCAAAAGGTATATCGGGGAATAGGAAACCCCTATGATGAATCTCCAAGCTAATGGGAATGATATCCCACTCCAAATCACTAGATCCACTGAGAACATTGTGCCCTCTTGAAGAGAAAATGTGTCCCTTTGGAATATAGAATGAATAGTATGGAGAATCCCCTCAACACTAATGAAAAATGGCACTAAGGTAATACCAATAAATCCTAGATGAATATATGTTGTAGATCTATCTCTCCCAAACAAAATTGAATCTCTCTCCCTCAAGGGATACGCTCAACTTGCATAAAACCACCAAAAATGTGCCCTGCTTCCTCAAACTGTCTTTGAACTGAATAGAACATGAGGTAGAATGGTGAGGGGGGTATATTTCACCTCCTTTTCCAAGCTTGGATCAGGAAAGGTGGAAATTTCACCACCGAGCTGATCTCTAGGGTTTGTTCAGCCAAAACCCTCAAAACCCCCAAGTATCATGGGCTCTCTAGAAAGAAGCCAGCCATCAAAATGATAATCAAGATAATGAGAGAATAGAAGCCCCTATCTCTCTTTTATCCCCATGTTCATATTTTCTCTCCAAGTGAATTTTACTTTATTTTCAATATTCCTGAATAAAATCACTTTATTAATTAATTAACCTTTTTTCCTCTAAAAAGTGATTTATTTGTCCTTATGGCTTCTCCGGCCACTGAAAGTCACTTCTCATGATCTTATCATGTAGTGATATTCTTCTCGATTCCAATAATATATTACACTAAGAGGTTTCTCCAAGTATTATTCCCAAAATGACCTCCTTAGTGAATTTAATTAAAATATGCTCCATAATAACTCAAAATTACAGAAATATTTGGAATGCAACGAAACCAAAGACAAGTTGTGTGGAATGGATCTTGATGATGAAATATGACAAACGATACAAGTCAAGCCCAATAAAGCCCCTCAATATCTCTTGAAATCACTTTCATCCCCATCTATCTACCCCTGGTAGGAAGCCCACTCTGTAACATAGTAACATCCAAAAATGGGGACATTACAAGGGCGTCGTTATACATCATCAAATTCAAAAAATATTTGACTTGTAGGATTGACGACGAAGAATATTCCGTAGAGCCATCAAAACTAAAGGCTTACGAAAATCACAATGTGACTAGTGATGAAGAATGCATGAATAACTGGCAGGGGTTGTTACATCGATGACTTGTCGATTTCACTCTTGAAGTTGCTTGCTCAATGTAGGATCCATCTCAGGAATAGAAAATGGATTGTCATCGCTTATCTGAAGAAACCTTTCTGATCTTGCACTAGAATGTTCTGGACCCTTCCTACCATAACAACGAGGAAGAAAAACAATAAGTACACTTTGGCAAAGCCATCTGGCTTCCCCACTTCTTATAAACTGATCGAAGATAACTTGAACAACATTGGAAAAATCATTGAACTGGGCCTCCCAAGGGACTAATGGATTTGGATTTTTTATGAAGAATAACCTGTCCCAAAACCTAATACACCAAATTCAAAAAAAGGGTTGTTACTCACTAAAAGAAACTCCTTAGGATGGTTGTCAATAAAATTATTCAGAGAGTAATATCTTTCTCATGTTTCTTGATCATGAACCATAGAATGTTGGCGAATGAATGTCCCTCTCTCAACCTCCCATGATTTCCTTCTACAAGCAATGTTGAAAAATAAAGTTCTTCAACAATAGCTTAGTCATCCCCTTGTTATGCTTCAATAATTTGAGCTTGTTTCTCCTTAAATTGTTAATTACATGTGAAAATATTACTAGTAGAACTCCTTGTGGAAATTTAAACAATGTTCCCTCATTGTTCCTGGTATTGTATCAATCTCCATGTTCACAACTCCTCTGGGTGTACCAGAGCCAATGTTCTCGGCTACTCTTATGGTACATTGGGCTATTTCCAAGCAAGTTCTCTAGTATGGAGTCAGGCTCATTCCTCTCGCGCTCACCAGACTGCACCGGAGTAGTTCCTATCAAGTTTTCTGGGTGATCAACACCCATGGTCTTAACTTCTCCAGTTGAGTCAAAATTGTTTCTCCCATCTCCTCCTAATTTCATCAACAATATTCCCAAGATAAACCCCGAGACTCATCAACTTTAATGTTCTTAGCCTTCAGATACGCATATTTTGTTTAAGTTAAAGTGAGCATGGGTTGTTTTTGGGGGCACGTGGCTTTTGAATAGGTTAAAATATTCTCCTTCACTTTACCATATTTAAAAACCCCTTTACTATAAGCTTTGGTGTTCATTAAAAATATATTTTTTTAATTTTTTTTTATTGGTTTAATTGAAATTGAAAATTAAATAAAAATTATTTAAATTTAAAACCATATAACACAAACATTTCAACTATATTAGTTTTATGTGGAGGCGTGAAAAGGAGGATGTTAACTAGCTACCTTGTCGAAGGAGATCTTGATGTTTCCTAGTGTGATTTCACAAACTCATAACTTATAGGATATCCAGTTTGGGTTGTTGATTTTTCATCAGCTAGGATAAGCATGAATTTCATTTCATTTTAGCATTTCACTTAACCATAAACAATAATGTTGCAGCAACCAAGATCATAAGAAGAAACACCATGCACAAGAACACAAGAAGTATCCTAGGAAACCCTTCTCAACAAGGGAAGAAAACCTAGCCAAATCCTTTGCTATATTATTCAAGAGAGAGACCTCCACCAAGATAAACCTTAGCACACAAGAGGGTGCTTCAAACCCTAGAAGACTAGCACCCAAGAGAGGTGCACACCTTTTCCCAAGTAGATGTGTTTGTTGAAATTTCCAAACTCACAAGGAAGATATGTTCCACATTGGGGAACCATCCCTTACTTATATTAGACTTGTCTAATCAACAAAGGTGTCTATTGGCTCAATAGGGCCGACCTCTCTAAGTCACTTTATAATATATTATTATTATAATTATAATTAATATTAATACTAATATTAATATTAATATTAATTATCTTTTACATTTATTATTAATCACATTAAGGTGGGGCCGACCTGTGCCCTTTATATACTATTAGGGTTATAGGCAGTTTTGACTCTTGAACAACATATAGAAAAGGATTTGATACACCCACTTGTGCTCATCCACTAAGGGAACATCCATAGGGATGGCATAGCTCCGATTCACTGCATTACACAAAAGAACCAAGTCTTCACACGTTCACCTATGCTCGTCCACATGCACCTCCACTCTACAGATCTGCTTTCCCAGTGCCACCGACAGGATAATCATCTGGAGTCTTCTCATCAACTCTACTACTCAGAGGAGGCTAATACATCATCTTCATTTATGTTCTCATAACAATGTACCCAACACCTTGGGATTTCACACGTTCACCTTGTGCTCAGCCACAGGCACGTCCTAACTCAACAGATCACTTTTCCTCTGTATAATCATCTGGATTTCTTCTCAACTCTCTGAATGGAGGAGGTCATCTCTATGCTCCCATCTTTGTCTTAGGCAGGAACCATGTACCCTTATTAGGGGCTTTCTCTCAGGTTTGTAAGTTGAGAGAAAGACTTCCATAGCTTCTATGTTCCACATCTCACAGGTTTGTAAGCTGGAGGATGTCTCCCATAGATGCATTCATCAACACTCCCTCTCTGCTAGGGAGGCATTCTTTATCATGTCAAGTCTCACACGGATGTGTTTTGAATTTGTCTTGGTTGGAGTTATCGACACTCCCTTTCAACTAGGGAGCCATTCTTCACGAAGTTAAGTTGGTGAAGATATCTACAATCTTCTCATGTGTAGGAAGGTACTGCATGTGTACGATTTTCCTCTGCATCATATCTCTGAAATAAGAATATTTCATCTTATCGTATTTCGATCCATCAGGAAACATTGGATTCCCAATGGGCTTTACTCACTACTTTAGGTTATCATCATAGGATCCATCCCATGCTCAAGTAAATCTGTCAGAAGCTTGTGAAGCCACATTGCTTTGCACACTTGATTCTTAAATACTCTACCTCTGTGGTACTCAAAGCTACAGAGTTTTGTTTCCTATTGCACTAGGAAACCATGAAAAACTTCATGATAGAACATCAACTGGATGTGCTTTTCTGATTCATTGTAATTTCTTCTCAATCTGAATTGTCATATCCTACAAACACAAGTTTATACTGGAGGCATATCTTAGGCCATATCCAATTGTGCCTCGTATATATCACAATATATTTTTTGTTGTTTGTCTAGTGAGTCTGTCTCTGTTGACTCATGAAATGACTAGGCAGATTCACTGCATGGTATGAATCACTTCTGGTGTTGACCAGATACATTAGTGATCCAATTAGTTGTGGATCAGTCTCGTCTGAATCATCATCAATCTTCTTCTTTAAATCCAACACGGTGGATTTTTCATTCTATCATACTAAAATTCTTTAATATTTTCACTGTATATTTTCCTTGACTCAGGAAAATCTTATAGGTCATCTGTCATACTTATTTTCCCAAAATGTAGTGCATCATACTTAGATTCTTCATCTCGAATTCATAAGTCAAGGATTACTTGTAACAACAATGCTTTCTGAATAAGTCATCAAGATCAGGCTCTCGTCACCAATACAGTAATGATATAGGTTTGGATCAACAACACTCTTGCTGAAATCCAAACTTATCAAGAATCTATCTATCTGATATAGTTTCCAACTCATGGATGGAGGTACAGATGGAAGTGTATCAGGTTCACTGGATCAAGTGTCTCATCATAGACAACTACCTATGTTTGTGAGAAACCTCTAGCTGTAGATTTTGTTTTGTATTTCTTGACACTTTCATCAGCTGCATGCTTGATCATACATATATCCACCTAGAAGTTACCACAAACTTCCCTTTCTAGTCCCTGAATAATATTGTATGCATCATTCTTTTAAGATATATTGGTATTCTTCTATTATGGCATATTTCTATACTAGTTCTCTTGTTACTTCTCTAAGACAAGGTGTCTCAGCATCAATGAAGTGGCTCATGACTGAAGGATAGCTCAAAAATCTCTTTTTATTTCTCGAAATGTGCCTTGAGAGGCTTGTATGTTTCTTTGCCTCTTGCAGAGTGAGTCTAGGTAAGCATTTTATGCCCTACTGCAATATCTCTAAACATGTCAATTGGAGATACTGGATAACCTGGAGTAACGATTGTCTCCCTCTGAATTGTTGAAGGGGGAGAAGTTGTTGTCTCACTGTTAATCTCCATATGAGATTCTCCGAGTCTTTGAAAAAATGTCTCTTCTTCAAGGACAACATCTCTGCTTGTCTCAATCTGTCTCTGACTAGGGATGTCTTTGAATATTTACTGTATCCTTTCTTCCTAAAGGATATAGCTTAGACTTCTTCTCTTTGGGTACATGAAAATACATTGGGCACCCAATTAAACTGAAGTGCTCAATCTCAGGCTTCATTCCAGTGAACACTTTTTCAGGAGTTATGTTTTTCAAAGTCTGGTGAAGACTCTTGTGCTGCACATATGTTGTGTCATGCATGCTTCTTCCCATGGAATCCTAGAAATATTTTGATCATGCTTTGTAGCATTGGTTGTCTCAATGATGGTTCTATTCTTCTTCTTTCTCAAATGGTTTTGGCTCCTTCTGAGTCAAGTGACTCCCTCTAAACGATAAGCATCTTATTTTCTTGTTAACCTATCTGGAACAAGAAAACAAAAAAAAACAACACAAGAATATCTCCTTGAGGATAATAGTGAGTACACTTCTAGAATCAAAACATTTTAAGGAATATTGTCACAACTACAACACCTACTTGTAATGTAGAATTTTTTTAGAAATATAGGTTAGAGGAATGACAATTACAACAATCAAACCTAGAGTCTTTACTTTGAGTGTATTGTTTCTCTGAATGCACTAAGATCCCTCTGGATCCATGACTTCAGTAAAGGTTCCTTCCTCCTACAATTTCAGTCATTACAATGATACAAATAATATATACAAGTGCATACCTGAGGATGTTGATACGATTTCTTCAATGGCTCTTTGGCTGATCTTTATCCTCTGAGATCTTTATGAAGAAGATAGTCACGGTGTCATCTTTTGTCATCTTTGTTATTTTGAAGCTGGCCTTTCAAAGTGAGGGCTTGAGTAGGTGATTGGCTTCCTTGTACTGACGTCATCTTCCTTCCATTCATTGATAGTTGTCTCTAGTAAACCATTTTGTATTACCCACAATAAGTCTTCCTCTAAAGTTTTGTCTTTCAAGAACTTTGAAGTTGCTTGATCCATAAAGCTTATCTTCCATCATAGTTTTGTTCATCATAATTTTAGATTCTTCACAACCCTTTGTCAACTAGGCTAGAAAACCTAACGACTAGACTAGGCTAGTACTTTTAGGTTTTATTGGACTTGTGATTGCAAACAATAAGCCTTTGATAGATAGTAGAACACTGGTAAGCTGAAGAGCTCCTTCAATGGATTTGCAGAAACCCTAATTCTGAAATTTCTTCAAAAATTGGTGAAACCCTAGGGCCAAAAATTCAGAATGCTCAAAATGTCACTCTGGGAGTCTCCAGAGATGCGCTGGAAGAGATCGTACTCTTCTATGCTAAAATTAGCCCCAACGTCCAAGTATTAAGTGATGAATCGCCACTGTGAAAGAGGTCGTACGGATTTTCTGAAAACCCTAGGAGGGTCGTACAGTTATGAAGAAGAGGAGAGATGGTTGATAAAAGTTTGTAGCTTGTGCAATGGGTTCTTCAAGACCTATGCTTTGATACCATGTTGATTTTTCATAATCTAGGTTAAGCATGAAGTTTATTTCATTTTATCATTTCACTTAACCAAAAACAACAATGTTGTAGCAACCAAGATCACAAGAAGAAACACCATGCACAAGAACACAAGAAGTATCCTAGGAAACCATTCTCAATAAGGGAAGAAACCCAGCCAAATCCTTTGTTATATTATTCAAGAGAAATACCTCCACCAAGATAAACCTTAGCACACAATAGGGTGCTTCAAACCCTAGAAGACTAGCGCCCAAGAGAGGTGCACACCTTTTCCCAAGTAGATGTGTTTGTTGAAATTTACAAACTCACAAGGAAGATATGTTCCACAATGGGGAATCATCCCTTACTTATATTAGACTTGTCTAATCAACAAAGGCGTCTATTGGTTCAATAGGGTTGACCTCTCTAAGTCACTTTATAATATATTATTATTATTATAATTAATGTTAATATTAATATTAATTATCTTTTACATTTATTATTAATCACATTAAGGTGGGGCCGACCTGTACCCTTTATATAACTATTAGGGTTACAGGAAGGTTTGAATCTTGAACAACATATAGCAAAGGATATGATACACCCACTAGTGCTCATCCACGGGCACGTCCACTCTACAGATCTACTTTCCCACTACCACCAACAGGATAATCATCTGGAGTCTTCTCATAAACTCTGCTACTCAGAGGAGGATAATACATCATCTTCATTTTTGTTCTCATGATGATGTACCCAACACTTTGGTATTTCACACATTCACCTTGTGCTAGCCACAGGCATGTCCTAACTCAACAAATCGCTTTTCCACTAGATAATCATCTGGAGTTCTTCTCAACTCTCTGAATGGAGGATTTCATATCTACATTCCCATCTCTATCTTAGGAAGGAACCACATACCCTTCTTAAGGGCTTTCTCTCAGGTTTCTAAGCTAAGAGAAAGACTTCCATAGCTGCTATGTTCCACATCTCACAGGTTTGTAAGCTGGAGGATGCCTCCCATAGCTGCATTCATCAACATGGGTACCATTTTTTGCGACGTGAAGAGTGTAGGCCCCAGAGAAATTCTTCTGGTGAGATGACTGGCCATGCCATTCAAATATTCCATCAGTGTCATGAATGATGAGGATAGTTTGGGCAAAAAATCCCTGGCGATTGTTTTGGCACTTTCTATCCTTGAATTTCGATTATGTCAGTTATGTTGAAATCATAATCGGAAAAATCATATATTTGGCATATTCTGGGGATGCAAAGTACACTTTGAAGAATGCCCAAAAATTGTGAGATAAATCATTTTTTAATGAAAATTTTGGTCTCATTCTTGCCTTTGCTTTGCCCAAATTCAGTTTCATCAGTTCTTCTGTCATCTGTGTTGTATAGGATCTTAATTCAACCATTGGTGTTGGGGTCATCCATCAGTGTCTTATAAATATAGATCTGCAAAAACAACCAACTGATGTTAGGATTGCTTGAGACTATTTAGGAGATGGGAGGAGAAATTTTCTTCTAAGATGCAATTAAGATCCAATGCAAGTCTTATAGATGTTGTATTTAACCCACCTGATGATAGACACCACTTTCATGATCATGGTTAGTCATAAAATCAAGAAGCATAGAATAAACAAGTTGGTATGGTATGCACAATGAAAGTTGTTTGGGACTCAAACAAATGCAACATGAAGTAGATCAGGTGAGGTAGGAGATCAATCATCAATTTTCAAATCATGCATATAAATATTAATCGGATATTGAATGACATGAGTAGCGAGAAGGAGTTGAGTTGGAGGAGAATAGGATAGGTTTCAAGACAAACGCACATCTTGTTGATAGGGTCAATGCTGGCGAGAGAAATAAGATCATTGTTGATGTGATAAGTGTCAATGAGGGGTCAAAATTATTTTTCTGGTGCATCGGTGACAAAAGATGGAAAATCGTCCACAAGCGGGGCATTGGAGAGAAAGAGACGAACCCCTTCGATACATAGTGTACTGGAAAGAAAGGAAGGAACTTTGTTGATATGTGATTTATCGGTGAAGATGAAAGGAAGTATGTCGGTGCATCAGTGATGGTCACACCATATATAACAGTATGAAAAGGTTAGTGTATCAGTAAATTTTATCGAAACTCGACCGATGTATCGAAAAATTTCTTTGGAAGGTGGTCGGTGCATCGATGAATTTTATTAGAACTTCGTCGATACACTAAATTTCGAGCTCAAAAAATTAAGTGTTGTGGCCTTTCCAATAGAAAATTTTAGATGGGGGGGGGGCAATTTATTCCCTTAGAGAAATGTAAAAGAAGAAATTAGGGAAGTTGATGTGTGGGCTCAACAAATGGTGACACACTAGGTGGAGCCAAAATATTTTCTAGACTTCCCTAACTTATAAGCAAAATGTAGAGGGTCAAATAATTACTTTTAACATCATAAATTCTTGAACAAATGTGCAACAGTTACCTGAAAGATTCCATTGTGGTGGGCTCACTAGTGATTCTTGCATGCCAACTAGTAAAGCACGTTTTATTTAATTAGAGGGTGAATTATGGTGAGATTTATTACTTAAATTGCATTGACGATTCAGGTTGGGTTCTCCATCATGGGGCTGATATAATTTTGCGATATAAAATATTTTCACCAGGTGCGTATACATTATCTCTCAGGTGTTTCTCCATTTTATGTGAGCATCCATAGCCTCAATAGAGTCACCACGGAGTCACAAACCTTGCTCCGCTTCCAGCGAGCGTCCATATCCTTGACAAAGATATTTGCATGTCCCCTAGTCTGGTCAAAATTTAATTCCCATTCCTTACCGATTTATTTAGTGTATGCTTAACATCCGATGGATGGGAAAGTGATGGAATTCTATCCTAATAGGGGGTGACTACTAACTATGGAGATTTATTTTGTATAATTTTTGTACTTGACTAAATAATGTTATCCCTTTTGATTTTCAACCTTCTAGACTTTGACACTTCACCTTTCACGTGAGCAGTCACTTAGTGTGTGGAGGGATCCCTTGTTTCATTGGACCTGCTTACCAACCAACATGCAAGAATGACCATTGATTAACCACTCTATTAAGTCATGGTCTAACTATTGTCACAAGATTCCAAGATAGTTATAATTCTTACTTGAACAGAGACCCCTTGTTCAACTCATAAGCTAGGAAAAAGATGCAAGCATATTTGAGCTTGTTTCAAGTGCAAAGGTGCTTCATGTAAAAGAAAAATGGACGTGAGATGTAAGTATGTCATCAAACATAATTAGTAATTACAAGACAAACATACATTAGAGAATGAATTGTCTCCAAGGGAAAAGGTGACTAGGAAAGAAAGAGAAGAGATGTATTCAAAATTAGAAGATGAACATGGGACAAAACCTATTGCAACAAAAAAAAATGAAACCAAGTGGACAAATGACAATCAAAGATATGCAGTCAACAAAGAAAGTAAACTAAAAGAGATCATGAATGTAAGTGTTTTCAGTAGCTTCAATGATTTTCATGCATCCTATTACAACAAGTAGTTTGTAACCTATTGAAAATAATAATCCATGCGAAATCTTATACGTGTATTATTTCATTCAAATGGGATTTGATGTTAGCGTTGGTTGAGAATTTCATCTCTCATCATGATTTTCTAAAAAAAATCATCTCATCTTTGCATCCTTCTACTCCAGGAAGTAAGGATTTAGAAGAGCTTTCGTTTTTTGTCCACCATATTGCTTTGCTCCAACCGTGCAGGATATTCACTCACTCTCTACGTCTCCCAACTCTAAAACTTATACTACATTGTAACAAGATCATCTCTTCACTATTTCAACTCAGGGACATGATATCGACTATTCACATGTACCTTCACGGACAAACTGTTCAGGTCATAAGATTGATTTCACCTTAAAATTTTCATAAATGAAAGCACATAAAAAAATCATGTGTGGAGGATTGAGAATATAATCTGAAAATAGATTCGTGAATAAATTTCTCAGGTGATGTTTCCTATGGTCATGTCAAATTTTCTGAATTTATTTGTCTTCTTCGAGCCATATTCTTCTCTTCTAGTGAGAAAATTCTTCAATAAAAGAGATATGCACACGGGTGGAAAAAACATATCATGAATTAATACTAGTGACCAATAATATGAATTGCTTTACTATCCGATTATGAGCATCATTATTTGACCCATTATAAAATATGACCGAAATTAATTTCAAATAAGATAAATACCCTTGGAAAAACATATTTGCAGATATTTAACAATATAAACTAGAAATAAAGTCTATATCCGAGCTAGCATGGGACATAATGCCTTTGAAAACATAATGAACCATACATATTTGGGTGCATGAAATCAAATCATGAGTCTTACCAGTTCCTGATTCCTAGATTCCAGTAGATAGGTGGAGTAGACTTAGCTTGAATGTTGGTCTATCAAGTGAAAGTCCCTTTTTGAGAAGTAAAAAACTAAGTTTGTAACGATCATCGATTTTTCCCTGAAGAAGTGCATTTGAGAACCATTTTGTTGATCAATGTATTATAGGTTGGAGTTCATGGTTCTTGGGTCATAATTCTCTTTCTCAGGAAATCAGACGTGCAACCTACTATATGATTCATGGTCATGTGCTTGGCTGAGTTTTGAAAGAGCATTCTTGATGAGTCTTCCCAAAAATGTAGACTAGTCTTGTGAAGAGATTGTTGAAGATTTCATGACTTGGTTGTAATGTATCTGCCATGCAACAATTGGAAATTCCAATTCCAATAGTGATATAGACATCATGATGTAAAAACCCCGGCGAGGTCAAGATGAAGGTAACTAGAACAATGAACAATATTTGTTTCAAGAACCATGAGAATGGACCTGTGATCCGACATTCCTCCAATGAAATCATTGAAATAAATCCAATCCATTTAGTGGAAATATTTCAGTGAGGATTCCTTTAACCTGGTTTCCACCTTTCCAAAGCTATAAAATATTCTACAACAAATGCTTTCAACAACTTAGGATAGTGAGTTGTTCAGTTTCTGGTATTAGAATGAATGTCATCAAAGAAAACCAAATCTTACAGTTGAACTTTCTTAAAGGTTTCTAAACATTGGTTCCTCATTGTTGATTCTTTTTAATCACCTCCTTAATTTTTCAAGAAGATAGTTAGAAGGACTATACATTTAATTATCAATCCAGGGTTCGTATGGAACTTGCAAACGATCATGCAATATATATGTAGAAAAAACATTATTTCTATGTATTGTAGTCATAGTATTAATGCTTAATTTCATATTGAGGGTACATATAATTCTCAATCTCTGACAAAGATCTACAAAAATACACACTTGCAGGAATTGAAAGAACACTTTTGCAGAAAAGTAAATATCACACTTGCGGGAAATTAAATGTCACACTTTCCATCTAGAAATTAAAAACACCATCTACAAGTATCATGAGTATGAATCAAATGTCTCCCGAATCAACTGCTAGGATTTTTAATTACCTTTCTCATTTCTTAGAAAGACAACTAAAAAGACTGTGCATTTAATTATCAATCCGGGGATCATATGGAACTTGCGAGTTACTGTGCACTGTATGTGCAGGATGCATTCTACACTTCCATTGGTTTTTTATGAAGTCATAGTATCAATGATTACCTTTGCAACCAGAGTATAGACAATTTACAAGTTTTGGAAAGGTTCTACAAACTGTAGAAAGTAAATCACACTTGGAGGAATTGAAATATCACACTTGCAAGAAAATAAACACAAAGGAAATAAAGTAAATCATTCTTGCTGGAAAGTAAACATGTTAAACTATTGTGCTGGAAAGAAAATCCACACAAGATGCAGGTAATAGGAATATGAATCAACTATTTCCTGAAGAAACCCGAACTATGTGAAATACAACTAATTGCATAATTGAAACTCTAAATTACTCTTGCAGAAATCGAAATTCACACCACGCTTGCTGAAAATAAATCACACATGCTGAAAGGAAATTGATTAACTACTTGCTGGAAAATAAATTAACTAAGTCCTTGAAATCAGAGCCTAATCCTTACTAAGATGATCCATGTCATTACTTTGAACATCAATTGCAATCATTGCGTTAAGCACATATTTAAATACAATCCATATGAATAATCAATTGTATGAATGAATAAATACAATCCCTCCTAAATAATTGACAACTTAAATGAATTGAATCACACAACAAATAATTAACAACTTGCATAATTAAATCATACAATGGGAAATTAAAGAAAACTACCTAAGATACACAACAATATGTTCAATTGGAGTGGGCCTTGCCTTCATAGAACATAATGTTGATATTATTCTATATCAACATTTACAACATGAAATAATTAAATTAATTAAACTAATCAAAATAAATAAATCTATTACAAATATGCAACGAAAAAAAAAATGAAATGAATCAATTAAATCACACACTTATATAGAAATTATAAAACTACAATTAAAATAAAAACTCAATGAATTATTCTATTGTCATTCGAACATTGCTCTAAGAGTCCTCCGTGATTAATGGAGAGAGTGTTCTCTTTTATACATAGATTGAATGGAAACTAGAAATAAAAAATATCTAAATAAATCCATAATGGTTACAACAATTTCCTAAATAAAAAATAGTTTCCAACTAATAATTAACAATTAATGAATAGCTCCAAGATCTTTTGCTAACAATTAGCAAACAATAGATAAATTCCAATATCTTTTGCTAACAATTAACAAATAATAAATAACTCCAAGATCTTTTGCCGAAAAATTCCAAGATTTTCAGTTAACCACTTAAACTATTATTTTGTCTTGGAAATGCAAAATTACTCCATATCTTTGATTTTCTTGAACTAATATTATTGTTGCATAAATCCATAAATAAAAAAATATGTGACATCATGGCTCACGGTTTAGATGACTCAAGGTTCCTTAGACAATTTGCAGCACAGGAGGAGTTGCGACAACGCGAGTAGTTGTGCAAAATAGTTCCCCGGTGAGTTGCAACAACTGTATTTCAAGCGAGTTGCAGCATAGGTGGATTTGCAACAATGAGAGTTGCAACAACTATACTTCGGGCAAGTTGCGACATGGGTGGAGTTGCAGCAACGAGAGTTGCAACAATGGGAGTTGCAACGCAGAATAGTTCCCTAACGAGTTGCAGCATAGAATAATTCTTTGACGAGTTGCAGCAAATGAAAATGAGTATTGTAGTAACTGAGAATGAGTGTTGCAACAATTGGAACCAAAACCTCCCCTGTGGAAAAATCACAATCTACACAACTTGTCTGGCATATCATCTTTGCAATTAACTCAAAGATAAATGAAAATATGATATTTTTCTAATGTTTAATCATAAATTCATGTAAAGTACTAAATAAATGTAATGGAAACACATTAAGTCTAAATCTCGCACAATGATGGCTTGATACATGGCCTAGGTAAGTGTAAAGGGGTTAAAGGTAGGGAAAATATGGTATAAAAATATTTAATTTATGAAGCTCGTCAACAACCCCAACAATCTAATTCTAGGAACACACAATTGCTTGAAAATAAACACACAAGATGCATAGGCATCATGAGTATGAATCAACTACCTCCCGAAGAAAATCTAGATATGTGTAGTAAAAGTGATTGCATAATTGAAAGTCTAAATTACTTTTGCAAAAATTGAAATTCACACCACACTTGCTGAAAATAAATCATACATGCTGAAAGAAATTGATTAACTACTTGTTGGAAGAGAAATTAACTAAGTCCTCGAAATCAAATCCTAATCCTTGCCAAGATGATCCATGTCCTTACCTATACCAACAAATATAGTCATTGTGTTAAGCACAATTATTCAATGTCATAAAAGAATGCAACCCAATCTAAAATGCATTTATTAGAAACAAATGAATAAATGGATTCCAACATGAATACTTAATTTCATAAATATATATAAACACAACCTTGAATGAGTAATTTAATTACATGAATAAATTGAATCAAGAAACTAATTACAGAATTAAATTAAATAAATATCACGTGAATTATGTTGTCATTATTGATTGTGTGTTGTCATTGATGGCAACATGAGTCAAACATATACAATAATCGGAGAAAAACGAAGATCACCTTGGGGAAGAAGCAATTACTAATCATTGTTGATCACGATAGGATCGGCAGTGATCCTATGTTCCTAAAGCTCAGGAAAAGTAGCATGCAGAGAATCCACGTACAGAGTAACGAAGCAAAAGGAATTAAGAGCTCGGGAGGGTTAACAACTAAAGATTAGTGCATAAAAGAATGCACAAATAGTTATTAAAAGATCATGGGAAATAATGATGAACAGATCAGAAAGAAGAGCACTGAACACCCTCAGAACTATGAGGAAACTCTGTTACAGTCGGTCGAAATATCAACCGTTTATTGAAACCAAGTGGAAGGATAAAATAAGTTTTGACACTTTGCCACTTCACTACTTCGGTGATTACTGGAGATAAGGAAGAATCCATGAAATACCGAAGTCGTGAAATAAATGCCAACCGTCGATCATGAAGGAGATTCACATGAGTTCCCAGCTGCTAGATCAAGATTTAATTTAAAATTAAATGTTGACCATTGATCTAGAATGGAAATGTTGAACCATCATATCGTACTAAAGGAAATAATGTGGTCAACTTCAGGGTTGACCACTCCAGCGATAAGAAGTTCAGAAAAACTAAGAATACTTGAAGGTCGGAGCTCCAAAGTCCCGAAGTGAATGAGGGCCATCAGATCTGGAAAATGCATGGTGATCGTTGAATGAGGATAGGCGAGTCCAATGGTGGTCAACTCTTTTTTTGACCACTCCAACAAAAATAAGTCTTAATCATGTAGGAATACCCGACAACCGAAGCCAAAAAGTCACAAACTCCCGTCGACTGTCAGATCAAAGATTGGGAAATCCCACCGACCATTGATCGACATAAAGTGGAAGGATAGGGTAAGCCTTGAAATCCTGAAGTTCATAAGTAATGCTAAATGTTGATTCATTTCATGACTGTTACTAGACAAATCGGTAAGTTTTGACACAAACTAATCTCCCTAACTTCAACAAGAAATTATAACAAAACATGACAGAATACAAACTTCTCCTTAGATTTCCATTGTAATGTATACTAATTCAATGAGGGATAAATGACATATCATTTAAACGTTGTTTGATCCTTGCTAGTGTTGTCCTGGCTCTACCTCAAGGTTTGTGGGATGTTGAACCTGTTAAGAAACATAAACCAACAGAGAGAGAGCAACAATATATATATTCCAATGAAACCTATGGATAAGATCAAGGAGTTATGCAATAAAAATGGAGACACTTTTATAGGGAAGAAATGTATTATTGCATTATATTAATGAAAGTGGAGAATACAACCTATGCCTCGATGTTGCAAGATCCCTTCCAATGGTCCTTTTCCTCAACACACACACCTTTGCTCCAATGCTTTTGATGAAGATTATACACAGCCTGACTTGGAAAGCTAAAGCAAAGATATCACAAGCACAATCTTCATTAGAATTCTTCATACATAATCCAGCCTCACTTTTCCCATGAGATATTCCTCTTTATATAGAGTGAAAAGGGATGGATGAATAGATTAGTATGATCCCACTAAATCAGAGAAGCAATTGAGATCCAACCTGATCGGAGGCCACCTCATCTTCTCGAAGATTCCATTCTAGAACCTTCGAGAAATTCACCTTTTTCCTTTGTTTGAGCATTGTCGCACCCTCAACATGAGCAACATGGGACAACGTCGCATGCCACTATGGTGCAGCATGTGACGATTTGGGATCGTCACACCCTTAACACTAGCAAGGTGCGACAATCTTCTTTGATAGGGTTTTTCAATAAGGAAAAGATTATTCCATTTCTCAGGTAAAGTCTTATTTCTTCAATAGTCTTCAGGGAACAGAGAAATAGGCAATACACATATCATCAATGGCCATGGGGGTGACGAAAATAATGTGTAACAGAATGACCCCCAAAGTATGAAGTTGGAAATGCATGACAGCTGAAATACTTTTTAGAACGTGTGTGTCGAGAACAGGGAGCACATGAGTCGAAAATATGTCAACAATCAAGAATTTGCATAATAACATACCATTTACTGAGGTAGGCATTCCCATACTCAGAATACAAGTGACGTTAAGCATAAGTGTCAAGTGAATCATGGCCACCAATCATACATTGTGGATGCATGTCATTATGATTCAACATAGCCATGCAAAATACACTATGGATCTATGCTATAAAGACTCAAATTTGAAAATAGCAACGAGAAATACACGATGGTTCTATGTGTCAGTACATACTTATGAATACTCCATTGCAACCTGGATGCATGTGACAGTATCCAGGGTCTTCATTTCCATCGTCTCGAAGTATGAATATATCCATGTGATTACAGATGTTGAAGTCAAACATGGTAGAAACCAATTGTTTATCGGTCATTAATGAATATCGTTAACAAGTGTGAAGGAAATCACCATTGATGTCAATGGCCCCCAAGATACTCTAGTACAATCCAACCAATGTGAATTAATGAGATGAAGTCGAACACTCGATGGAATTTTCCAATCAGAGATCAATGATGTGAACCCACTGTTGAAAATAAGGAAACATGTCATTGAGGCATGCAAGCTCCAAGGTACTAAATGATTTCTAAGTTGGATTCTTGGATAATGAGTTGAAGTCGATAGGAAAAGACTCGTCATAGGAGGGCCTTAATGTATTACCCATCAATGACATGAAACATGTAACATATTTCAAGTAGATCAGAGTATAAAGTGATTCAGGAGTGACTCAGGGAAGGCCGACATGGTAAAAGTTTGAGGACTGCAAATGGTCGACTCGATAGAAGGCTTGTTTCAGTTGAACTTCTCTTGAACATATGAACGACACGACAATTGTCTTTGAAGCATTGACTCAAGGAGGACCAATATACAAACTTGTGGATGATCAAACGAGAGACAAATGGATTTCCCAACCCAGATACAACAATGAAAAGGGGTCTCATGTTCAACAACGACTTACTGCCACTAACACAGATACAGATATACATTTCTTTCCCAATTTCCCCCCACCATTTCTTGCGAGTACCTTTTTATTTTTACACAAACTTGATGAGGATAACATATGCTTGAAATGTAAGCTCATCTTTCAGATGAGTCCCTCAAAGTATTTTTAACGAACCCTAGGAAGGAGTGGTTTGGTCCCATATGGGTCTTTCGATGTTTGTTTTACAAGTCCAAAGAAAACAATATTACCAACATAATGAGAACTGTGACCTCAAAACGATAACTCTAGCCCAAAAAACTCATATTTTTGCATAAAAAACATGAAAATCAACCCCAAATCAAAAGTGGTGCTATCGGTAGCACCATTTTTTCAAACGGGGTCAAAATTACAACATTTTTCAAGCATGACCTTCAAAACTCATACAATAGCTTAGAAAAACCTTAAAATTAACACCTAAATAAAAAAGTGACGATAACTAAAGCAAAAAGTTTTTTCTAAACGTTAAAATTATGGCTCATTTCAACCTAATTGAAACCATGGTTTTGACAATAGATCCCTATGCAAAAAAAAGAAACCCAAAATTGAATACAAAATGGTCACTTAAAATTTTTTTTACTAACAATTTTTTTTCTTCTTAAATTTACATTGAAAAATAAATAAATAGAAAGGACAAAATCTTCGCAGTTTTTTTTTTTAAATGAAACAAAAAACATGTTTAAAAAATATATTCAAAAGCCAAATTATATAAAATAAAAAAGCATTAA